>CAJVQA010004903.1:0-16893 GCA_910591915.1 Cetraspora pellucida
ATTATTATACCAAATTTTATTTATATATTTTAACAATTTAAAAAAGTAGATCAGAGCTAAAAAAATGCAAAAACGCAAGCAAATTTGCCTATATTGGCCTACAATCTAAGGGATATAATTTGATGAATATTTCAAAACAAAGCTTTGGATATAGATAAATAAGATTATAATAAATATTCACTATAGCAACTTCAAGAAACATGTTTACTTTTATTATAATTTTTCTCTTGCAATTATAATATATTCACTATTTACAATTTATATCTATATATTTTCTTTATATTTTATATAATTTTTTTTTTGCTTATACTAAGGCTGTAGTTATTAGTGGCTATTGGCTTTATTGTATTTTAATTATGATTACATAACTTGTACAAGATAAGTATACAACTAGCCATATATACAACTTTTAGTTGTTTATTTTAAGTAGTTCACCTATATAGCAAGTTCTATACTAGCTGCCATACTTGCAATCTACTAGAAAATTACCTATTTAAATACTCTAATCTCTATACTTATACTAACAAATAGCATACAAGTTTCTATACACCTAAGTGTCATCTAACCTAACTGTAACCTCTCTGTCTGTATATTCATTAAGCCATTATACATTTCAAAGTATGTTACCTGACTGTAGGGCTCTAGAGGCCTCTCTGCTA
The DNA here is from genome assembly GCA_910591915.1 of Cetraspora pellucida. Taxonomy (NCBI): domain Eukaryota; kingdom Fungi; phylum Glomeromycota; class Glomeromycetes; order Diversisporales; family Gigasporaceae; genus Cetraspora; species Cetraspora pellucida. The sequence continues at coordinate 660 of CAJVQA010004903.1, forward strand.
ACTAACTACTCACATTTAGTCTCTTGTTAATAGGGCTCACTCTTGCAGAATTCACTCAAACCCTAGCATCAACTTCATAGCATATCTCTAGTACTTATAGTATATCTCTGTTTTTGATCTTAGACTCCTAATTCAGATAGCCCAATAGTACTATGACCTGTTTCTAATACTTCAAGATCTGCTTTCAAGGTTTTTTTTCTTCAGTTTGAGACTTCCAATAGCCTGATTAGTGGTACCTCTTACTTAAGGTTCTTGCTCGCCTAATTTCTTCTATATTGGTCTCTATTTCCTAGGTTTAGTCTTTATAGTAGTACTGTTAAAGATCTGTACTACTTTTTTACTTGGGTCTTTCTAAGTAAGCTCTGGTTTTTCAGTTCACAAATTTATATAACCATGAGGACTTATCTTGAGTTTGCACTCCAACATTGTGCAGATACTCTATGACCTGTCAGTTATCTAATGCAACTGTATTACAGGTACTGTTCTCAACTGATCAATGAAATGCTATTATTATAATACTGCTTATCTCTTGTAATACTAATATAATATAGGTAGTTTTTCAAATTTTTGCTATCAGTAGGTTTTGAACTCTCAACTTACTATTTGAAGGGTTAACAACTTAACCACTTCACTAAATTGACACATTCTTATATTTTATATAATTAATAATATATATAGTAAAATCTACCAATCTTGTTACTGATTTTTTTTTAATATTTTAATGCAAAAAAAACTATGCTAGTAAATATTTAGATATAAAAAAAGAAAAAAATTTTTTTATAATATAATATACTTATTTTTATAAATAATTATTACCATTTTTAATTAAATAAATATCAACTTTCTTCACTGATCACTCATATACAAGTTGTAGAAAAGCAATTCAGAAGTTTCCAAAAAATAACTGTCTAAACTGACTTTACAGATCTAAGAAAAAAAATAAAACTAGTAAAGAAGATATAACAAGAACAAAAAAGAGAAAGCTTGGATAACTTGCTAAGAGAATAGAATAGAAAACACCTTAGTTGATACTAAAAAAAACAAAATTTAGGAAATTTACTATAATCTGAAAGTGTAGATCTGTAAATCACTGCAACATGTGAACAGAAAAACAAAACAAACATGTAGATTAGTCAACATACAAATAAACCTAATTCAGATAGTGATAGACATAAGCATAAAAGATTTTAGAACAACAAGTAGTAAACAGGAATTACTAATATTTAGACTAAAAATGAGCAGCACACAAAACTGAAAAGTAAGTCTAATGTCAATCTACATTAAGAGATTATATTGGGTAGCAAACAGTATACACAACAAAGTGTTCTTTAACCAAGTAAGCAAAATCTTTGCAGCACTAAACAAAGAAAATGAAATTATTGTTATGTTAACAAAACAAGACCCAATAAAGATTGCCTTGCTACATATAACTAGAGAAATAATTAAAAAAGCAGAAGAAAAGCAACTAAACAAGAAGATTAATATTAACAAACAAAGCAAAAATACTACAATAAAAGAACCAGCAATAGTGCAGTCACAGAACAAGGAAAAAGAAATACAACAACAGTCAAATGAAACAAACAGAAGTCAAGAGAAATTACACAAAATAATGCAAAAAAAGAAGACAACATAAAAAAGCAGTTAAAAAAGAAGTACAAAATAATATTAAAAGCATACAAAAGGAAGTAACTATAGAGGTAAGTCTAATAAATAAGAACCAAGTAGAAGAGAATTTATCTATCTAAAGGTGAAACACAGAAAAACAAGAAGAGAAATAAGAACAAGAAGGCATCAGAAAAGAAATTAAAAAAGAACTAGTTATATTTAGAAAACCCTTAAAAGAAAACATGTAGGCTCTGAACAAAAGAAACTGCAACTAAAACAACAGTCTACTCACTAATATATCAATGTATAATGTACCTGATGAAACAAAAGAAGACCATATAAAATTTATTAGATAGTTTCTAAGAAACAATATGCATGTTAAAGACATTAGAGAAACCTTCAAAAGGGGAAACCTATAGATAGAGATAGACTTTGACTATGAATATGGCAGAAGTGAGACAATACAAAGAATCAGCAAAAAGGTGAGTGACTAGTATAAAATGATATCAGAAGAGAAAAAGAAAAGTAGTAAAAGAAAACAAACACAATATAATAGAAGATATCAGAAGAAAAAAAATAATAAAACAAGAACTAAAGAAGAAAAATCTTAATAAAAAGAGAATAAAACCAAGACAAATAAAAACTAATACAGAATAAATAAAGAATTAGAAAACACAAATTATATAACAATCTGAGACTTGCCAATAAATATAAACAAGAAAGAAGTAGAATACATCTGTAGAAGATTTAGAAAAGCCCATATAGTAAGAATTAAAAGATCAAAGTATAAGACTTTAGCAATAGCACAAATAGAAGAAACATATAAAGACATACTATGAACTATACTAGTAAACTATAACAAATTAGTATGAGTAACCAAACGAATAGAGAATCATGAAGCAAGAGAAAGACAAAGAAGATATACAACAAAATTAACAGAATTATTAGAAAGTATCTTAGAAGTTCTATTATTACAGAATTTGAAAAGCAAAAGGGTTAAATCAGTTCATATATCTCCAAATAAAAATAGAAATCAAAGAAGAACTGCAATAGTTATGTTGGCAACAGAAGAAAATATAAAATTAGTCTAATCAAAACTATTCATATTTAACAACTTTCGACTTCATTGAATAAAAGAAGAAATAGAAAGAACAAGACAAAGAAAAAGCCTCAAACAAGAAAGAAGAAAAAGCTAGAAAAGGTTTAGTTAAGCCTTTGATGCAGAAGAGAATATTAACAGAAAAGAAGAACATAAATATGGGTCAAGCATAAACAGAAGAAGAAGAAGACAAAATCGAAGAATAGAAAATCAAACAACAACAAGCAAAGGCTATATGCAAGATCAAGCTACAAAAAATAAAACAAGATATATAAACTTATTCAAAAAAAAGATAAGTCTTATAAAAGAAAAATAGCTGAAACCAAGTCTCAAGTATAAGAAAAAAACTCTTATACAAGTAACATCCTAAAGTGAATTGTAGAAAGCTTAAAAGATTAGAAGACATAAGAAGTATAATAAAGAAAACTCTAACTGATTGCTTCTAAGGGCACTCCAGTTGAACCAATAAGTATAAACCAGAAGATTGAAAAGTTTCTATATAAAGAAAAAATAAATTTTAAAAAAAACAACATAGAAACACCTTCTAGTCACAAAAAAAAAACAAAGAAAAAAAGAAAACAAGGAAGTAGATATAGAAACACAATATAAATATCTGGAAAAAAAATAGAAACAAAAAAGAAAAGAAAGCAAAATTGCATGTTACAATATTAACGAACTTAAAACCAGAGGTTGAAAGTTAGAAAACTTTATAAAATAGGCAAGTGAAAAAGAACTTATAATAGTAGAAATAACAGAAACAAATATTACAAAAAAAAAAATTTTTATTATACAATTGCAGTATACAATATAAAAGTTACTAGACTAGTGCAGTAATAACAAGAAAAAAGAGTCAGATATAAAAATATTAATAGACAGAAGGTAGAAAAAGTATGTAAGAGCAGTTAAAAGAATCAGCAAGTACTTGCTAGAGATAAGATTATATTTTAAACAACTAGAACTAGTAGTATTAGAAATATATATCCTATCAAATAACAAGTTAATTAGCAAGAAAATTCAGCAAAGAATCATAGAGATAGTAACAAACAAGAAAAAAGATACAGAAATAGTTATATTAGATAACTTCAATCACATAGTAGATAATGTATTAGATAGATAGTATCCACAAACATCAAAGTTATAAAAGACTACCAATATTTAGCTAGCTCAAAAGACAGGACTTTGTAGACTTATTTAGAAACATGCTTCTAGCAAAAAAAGCATATACATAGTCAAATTAGGAGATGACAACAAGAATAGATTATATCTAGCTATTAGAAACATTTGCATCAGGCTTATAGAAAGTAAACATAGAAGAAGCAGAAGGTTTAACAGATAGTGATCACAAAATAATAACAATAGAGATATGAGTAGATCATATAATCACAAACAGCAGTAAGGCAGAAACCAAATGCAAAAACCAAATAAGAACAATATATCTATATAATGAGGCAAAACAAGAAGACTGCTTTTGTAAAATTTATTCAGATCTTAATATCTATTTCACAGCATATTTGAATTATTTTACTAGACTCCTGCTTGCTCTTTAGACTCCCAATTTAGATAATATAATAAAACTATAATTAGTCTATTAACCTATCAAATTGATCCAATATTCTTTTTCTTCAGTCTGTTTTAACAATCTGGTTAGTAATATTTCCAAGACTTCTAACTCAAAGGTTCTTAACTATCTAGGTATTTTGATATTAGTATTTGTTTTTTAAAACTAGTCTTTATAGTAATACTGTCAAAAATTTGTATTATTTCTCTATTTGGTCTTTTTAAATAAACTTCTTGTTTTTTAATTTATATGATCATAAGAACTTATCTAGAGTTTGCACCATCTAATATTAGTTTGCATTCTTCTGTGTAATGTCAAACTTACACAGATGTTTTATAATCTGCCAATTATGCTAATGTACTCACTATTACAGATATCTTAACCTAATTGTTAAAAACAGTTGTTATAATACAAATATTGCATAGGTGATTATTCAAATTTTCATCATCAATAGGATTTGAACATCCAATTTACCACTTGAAAGGTTAACAACTTATCTACTTCACTAAGTTACTACATTCCATAATAGTTTTTTTTTAATTTAATATTTTATTTAATTTAATATATGTTTTTAATTTAATATTTTATTTAATTTAATATTTTTTTAATTTAATATATTTTTTAATTTAATATTTTTTTTAATTTAATATATTTATTAATTTAATATTTTTTTTAATTTAATATTTTTTTTAATTTAATATTTTTTTTAATTTAATATTTTTTTTAATTTAATATTTTTTTAATTTAATATTTTTTTTTAATTTAATATTTTTTTAATTTAATATTTTTTTAATTTAATATTTTTTTTAATTTAATATTTTTTTTTAATTTAATATTTTTTTTTAATTTAATATTTTTTTAAGTTAGCAATACGTCTACTACTACTTGCTACTATTTTGCTATTTTTACTATTACTGTATTTGGGTGCCGCCAAGTGAAAACCGAGACTTCTAAAAATAGAATCTTTAAACAAATGAATACGAACTTTAAATGATACTAATACGTGATCGAAAACAGTATTCTAGTCAGGCTGCTTAAAAGTCCGCATTCCGTTGTCTATTTTTAGAAGCCCGGTTTTACTATACTTTTAAAATCGAAAATAAATTGTAGTAAAAGTATAGTAGTGTAGTAGTAAAATAGTACTGTTAAATCTCTATAAGTGCACACTCTTGGGACCAAAGTTTAACAATGTGCACTTGGAGAACAATAAGAAAAAATGCATTTATGGAGATTATTTATATATTTGGGTCCGAATTTGAGTGTGCATTTAGAGAGAGTGCACTTATGGAGGTTTTACTATAGTTAATATTAGGCGTATTGCTAACTTATAGTAAACACAAACTATAGTTACTATAAAGTAACTATATCAATATAACTACTTTATAACTAATTGCAAGTAGTATTGAAGTAGCAAATTAGCAAGTTTCGGTAAAGTTGGAGTCAATGATAGGTTTTAAAAAAGAAAGTACAATAACCGTTTATATTGGAACGAAAATGGCAGTTATTTATTTTTTCAATAAGCGTTTGTTTTGATATAATTTTCTTAATCTGCGCGTTTATTTGGACGACTAAGAGTTCACTAATCACAACTTATTAAATACATCATGTAAACATATTGATCAAAAGCGTAACTGATACTGTATCCTAACATAAATATATTCGTTAGAGCGAAAATAAACTCAAGATTATCAATTTTTGATTAAAATCAGCTTACAGACACATGACAGTCATAAATATAATGGATAAATCAATTCTAAATAATTTTATTGACCATAAACAAAGTTATATCCAGGAATTTGAATTTAATTTATTGCAGTATTGAACGGAGCCGAAGGGATAAAATGTAAGCTTTCAAGTCTTTGAAATTCTCGAAAGGTCTAGTTTTAGGTTCAATTGATCTTAGAATCCGGAAGTTAAACCTAAACTATGTTCAATTTTGGATACCGAAACCTCGGTTAATAACAAACTTTTAATATGAAAATCTAACTTCACTAAATTTATTTGTCGATTAATTTCCTGAACATTAGATATCCAGAACATGACCATCTTCAAATATTTAATTCGTCATGTTGAAACTATAAGTATTTTATAGAAAAATGAATCAAGGAAGAGAACACAATACCTCTTCTGTTTTAAAATAGACAGCTCATTACTTTATAAAACAAAATTTAATATAGTATCAGTGTCAATTCAGAATATTAAATAGACTTTGAATACTAGAAATTTATATCTCGCTTATCTCGCTTATCTCGCTTGAACAATTATTCATCTTGTCACAACATTTGAAATTATATTTTTAAAGCCCATCAAGGGTTCGTATAGATTTTTTTTTTTTAATTGGTTACAAATATTAAGATATCAGATTTATTTGTAACAATGATTATTCAAAATTTAAATACTCCAATCATAAAGCATTATTTTGCTAGTTTTTAAAGTTGAAAGCATTGGATTGAATCATGGAATCAGAAAATCAATAGAATCAGAATGTAGTTACAATTACAAGCTAGCGGTCTAATTCGAATATATAATAAGAGTTTTACTTTATTAATGTTTAAAAATAAGTCAGACAAATAAATACAAGTATTTCGGTTTTGTCGATTGTCCAAATCATAGGCTGAAATCAAAGCTTTTATATTGTCGAAGTTTCTAACTCTCATTTAGCCATCTGAAAGTTGATAGTCACTAAGATTTGTACCCATCTACACCAATTCATTTTCCCAGTTGTTTCTCCAAAGAAAATACATGCTAAAAGTTATTAACATTGAAAATTTTGCTTTATTTCTTTTGTAGACTAGAGATTGGAACCCAACATTTTTATATCATTCACCTTAATAAAATGAATCTAAAGATGTTAGATGAAAATCGTTCGATTCTGATCATTGTCACTGTATCACGATATGTTGCCGAAAAATGTAAATGCACCACAATACCCCTTTCAATAATACCCGACCCTCCTTTATATTACGCAAATTACATTTCCATTGATTTTATTTAGAACGGGATGTGATTTATTAATAAAGGCTTAATATGCATTAACATTAATTAGAAAGAATGCTAATTATTAAATAACATACGAGTGTATTATACAGCTTTTTTTGATGTGGTTTTACATATATACATGCTTTCTACTTCGATACAGAATTTTATAAAATCCATATTGAATAGTTTGTTTTGTTTCTAAAATTTATTATATTTTTAAAATTAGATTTTAAATTATATTTTAAATTAACTTTTTAAATAATCTTTTTAAATAGTAGCGAAACTAGTTTCACCACCATCATCAAAATTTATGTCAAAACTATCCCTTCTTTCTTGAAATTTATTATAATTATGTCTTTCTTGTTGTTGCTGATATTGTAACATAACCAAATCATGATTTGGCATTATAATATTTTCTTGTTCCAGTTCCAGTGTACTTGGTTCTTCTAGAAATCCTGATTCTACAAAATTGTTCACTTCTCTAGGCTGCTGTTGTTCATTATTATCAATAATAGTTGTTTCGAAGAAATGTGAATCCTTTGGACTGTGTCTTCGAAACGCTGATAATGTAATGCCTATTGCTATAATACCTATTATGAATGTTGCTATTGTAACAACGATTATTACTATTATCGTTTCTAAGGGTGGTAATGGCCCATAAACGACTTGCATTTGAGTTGGTGTAGAAGAGGAAATGATTAGATCAGGAAAGGTTGTTGTTTGGGAAGCAGATATTTGGGAAGTGGTTGTGTTTGATGTTAAAAGAACATAACCAAGAGATTGAACATAAATATTAGGGGAAAAAGGTAAGGTAAAGAAAATAATTAAAAAGAAAGTAATGTAATTATAAGTTATTAACTTTAATGTAAAAGTAAAATTGGTGTTAAGGACATTAAAATAATTCATTATTGGTTAAATAGTTTATTAGTCGATTCTGACCATTTGTTCAAAAAAAAAAAGGTTTGATAAAATTTTTTGAACGTTCAGGAAGAATATAAGAATTTGTGTTAAAAATTTTTTATTTTTAATCTTGTACAAATTTTTATGTTGCGCCAAATCTATTTGTCACATTCTAGTTACCTATTAGATTAGATTTTACACACAGAAGATTCGATAAGTTATTACATATATGTTATGAGTTAAGAATTAAAGAAAAAGTTACAGGACTTACTACATAAAACTGCGTAACTTTTAAAATTAAGCATATGTCCGAATACACATTAGTTGAATTTTTTGTGAACCTCGAGTTAAAACTTGAATAATTGTAAATAATTGTAAATAATGGTTTAAAGTCAAAATGAATAAATGAATAAATGAATTTAATTAATTTAATTCGACGTTAAAAAAAAACAAAAAAAAACTTCTCATACTTTTCGATTAATATACCAGATATTATAAACTATAAATTTTGTTAATCGACCTTTTATTTTAAATTTTCCTAAAATGATCGTACATTAAACCATATTTGTTCACAGTTAAATTTTATTTTGGTAATAATTTGAAATTTAAGTTACTTACCGATAACTGGTCCTCTGTACATACTTTCGGGTCTGAAATTTGATATAAAATTGAAAAAAATACCCGCCATTTTACCTATTAACCTATTGACCCGTGAATTTGGAGACCTTATGTAAAAATTCATGCTTGCATCCCATAGTTATAGAAACTGCACAATAAAAGAGAAATTTCCCATGATTCATGGCTTACGGCACCTTGGTGTAACCAACGACGGTAAAAATTTTGGCCATATTTATTATTAGTATTTCAAATATATTTCTATAAAAAGAGATTAAATAAAAAATGTACCCGTGTTGATTCCGAACATTACTTCTTCGTGTACCAGGTTTCAAATTATTGCGTTTTTTTACTGTTAATTTGCATTAGATATTTTAAATTTTAGACGCACCACAACAGAAAATTCAACTTTACGTTAACATTATCCTACCATTCATGGGATACTGTTACATCATGTCGCATTTTTTTTGACATTTTGCATTACATGACCGGATTTGGTGATCCTTCGGAGCTTAATTCGTTCGATTTGGAAAAGGCTTTTTATTTTTAGAAACTTGAGTTACACGATATTCTGGTGTCATACTAGTGACTTGTACCGGCTGATTTGACCGTGCGGTATTGAGTTACTCTAGATGTCAGGTTTTTATGGAACAGGACTTCACACGCCAGCACTATGGTTTTCATTTCCGAAAAAATGTAGACAAAAAAGTCATTATATATCTAATCTAGGCTTATGGAGAAGTCAGAGTAGAAAACATCGGAATCTTGATAAAGGGAATGAATTGCTTTATCAACATCCTTGAATGTGTAATTAAACGTAATTGATCACAACAAACAATTTGTTTCAACCAAAGTTTACTAAAATTTAAAGTATAAATACGAAGACGATAGTGATATTTTTTACTTTTGTTAGAGAATTAAGCAACTAAACTTTTCTTTAACCACCCAATTCCTGAATTGATTAAGTGCAAAGCCTGAATCTTTATTTTTCAACTAAAATATTAAACTCGTGTTTAAATTTTTTTATAGCCACTTATTAAATCAATTCCTTTTCAAAAACTAAAAGTTTTTTATATACTTAAAGTTTTTGACACTGTTAGTTAATCTTTTGATTAGCATATACTCAAATTTTGACTAGCATACACTTAATTGTTTAATTTGAGATTGAACAATCTTTTCTTTAATCCTTTTTCTTTAATAAAGAATAAATAGCAACCATGTATAGAATCAGGTATATACTATATATCATTTATTATAACGAGTTTTAAATGTCTTGTTTAATTCTGTAAACTTTTGCCAGCGACGCAAACCAATATTTAATAATGACCGGTGCCTTTATTAATGATGTCAAGATTGCTAAAAAAGGATGGGTTATACCCGGTCAACGTTCTCAATTCTTTGATATCACACCTATGAATTATACACTTCAATTACAAGCTATGACAGCAGAAAAACTTGAATTCAATTTACCTGCTGTATTTACTATTGGTCCAAAAGATGATATAAAGAGTTTAGAAAAATATGGTAAATTATTGTCAGCCAAAGATAAAAGTTCGGAACATGTTAAAGATTTGGTTAGAGGTATCATTGAAGGTGAAACAAGAGTTATCGCTGCTGCAATGACTATGGAAGAAATTTTTCAGGAAAGAAGAGGATTTAAAGATAAAGTCATTAAGAACGTTCAGGCTGAATTAGAGCAGGTAAACTAAATTAAAAAAAAATTCTTTCGATACGCATACACACATGTATATATATTTATGATTGATTATTATTTTATAAAAAAATATTAGTTTGGTTTATTCATATATAATGCGAACGTGAAACAACTTGTAAGGATCATTTTTCATTTATATGTGATTTGTATATTCGTATATTCATAATAATTATTTAATATGCATTAAAAATAATGTATAACAGCAAGACACACAAGGAAGTGAATATTTCGCATATATGCGAACGAAAACTCACGAAGGTGCTATTAATCAAGCTAAAGTAGACGTTGCCGAAGCAAAATATAAAGGCGACGTCGGTTCTAAGCTTCGAGAAGGTTTGACTAGACAAGAAACGGTAATTAATTACTTTTTTTTTTATCATGATTTTAGCTTATTTATAACTTAATTTTATAATATTTTATCGTTATGCTTATAGTCAAAAATTGAATCCGAAACTGTCTTGGTTGAAAATGAACGCAAAATATCCATCGCTCAAGCAGAAATGAACTTAGCTACTAAAAAATCAGAATATGAACAACAAACTAAGATCGCAGCTATTGAAGCCGAGCAAGCTGCCAAGATGCGACAAGAAGAACTTCAAAAAGATGTTGAAGAACGTAGACTTTTATCCGAAACTGAGCGTCTTAGAGTTCAATATGTTGCGAAGGCCACTGCTGAATTTGAAGCTGCAAAAGCTGTCGCAAATGCTAAACTATATACAGTACAAAAAGAAGCCGAGGCTGAGTTATATAAGAAACAAAAAGAAGCTGAGGGTGTATTAGCTATTTATAATGCTCAGGCTGAAGGTATAAAGAATTTAATGCAAGCGTTTGGTGGCGATAGACAAGCTGCTCTTCAATACGTAATGATTGAAAGAGGTGTATATCAACAATTGGCCAAAGAAAATGCACAAGCTATTCAAGGACTCAACCCGAAAATCACAGTTTGGAATACTGGTGACTCTAACATTAATGGAAATGCAAATAATACAAACCCTATTGCTAATATATTCCAAAGTTTACCACCATTATTGTCAACTATTCAAGATCAAACTGGAATTACCCCCCCTAATTGGGTCGCTCAGATGCCATCTTCTAATACAAAACTTACCTCTAGTTAATTCTAGGATAATTCTAGGATCCTATATTAGCTACGTACTTTACTGTATTATTGTACATATGTATAAACTTTATCCAATAGCTTGTATTTGTCATTTTCTACTTTATTGTATTTGTTAATTTTCACATCCAATCACTTTCTTTAAATGATTATTATTTTATTAATAAAGGGTTATATTAATGATTTAAATTATATATATTAGATTCAATTGTCACACTTAAATCATTCAATTGGCATGTTAAATTTACAGATAATCCACCAATGTTTGCATACATCAGTAAATGTTGTACGGCTCAATAACACTTTAGTGTTTACAGATAATTTTGAAATGTGCAGGAGGAAACGACTCCTAAAAGAAGTAAAGAGGTTATTTAACGAACAAATATTTATAATTCAGCCCAAGATGATCGCAATAAATTCGGGATAATCTTTACTCACGCGATTACAATAAAATACGCCATGAACCGTGTAACAAGCATCACAAATAATCATAACATCCGATTCGAAATAGCGCGCAGACGTATGTATTTACGTACGTTTTGTAGGTGAATATATTTTTGGTTTATATTACTAAAATCAAATTGTAAAGAATTATCTATCATCATTTGTATAAAAAAAAATAAAAATAAAAATTAGAGTTGTCCATGTTAGCATTATCATCACATCATTACCATTATTACCGTTTAGCACTGTTTATAATAGGCCCATAAAAATTATATTTTCTAAGTTAAGATCCGGATACGAAATAAGGGTTCTCTAGTAGTCAAATACGCGTTTCTTTTCGAAATTTCGAATTAATTTAGTATTCCATATCGATATGAACCGATCGGATAATATTCGTATTAGATCCGAAAAATCGGATCTGGATCCGAAACCACAGTGATAAATGTTGATCAGAGACCTCTAGATATGGAAATGACTTTGAAAGACTTATGATAGTCAATCAACATATTCTAAATTTTTTAGCAAATCGGAAAATCAATACCAAGAATTTGTGTGAGAAAAAAGTAAGATTCAAGTTTTGACTTAGTACATACTATGTTTTGTTTAATAGAAACTAAGTTGCATGAGCTTTTAAAACAATATAACGATAATAATAATGTATAAAAATTTGGTTATATTGTGAGAATTTTTTATAGAATACATTCGATTCTAAAATTCTAATTGGTTTCAAATCCACTTAAATTTCGCATTTATAATATAACCATATTAATTGGTAATTCGCGGATGAATTAGAATGATATTTGCGTATATGTTGCTTATAAAAATTATTAATAGTATCCAAATATAAATTTCCCGAGAATTATAGTAAAATATAAGCTTATAAATTTTTGAATACAAGTTTAAATAATTATATTAAAAAAATTAATAATATTTTTTTTATAAAAAGGTAGACAAAATAGGTTATCTATTATAATTTAAAATTTTATTTTTATGGTTATATTGTAATAAATATTAAATTCTCATTCGTGAATTTTAATTATTTTTTGAAATAGTTGATTAGACCAGATTCTTTAGGGATACAAATCAGCTGTTTATATTTTTATTATAAATTAAAGATAACCAATCAAGCTATTTTGTATCTTCTACGTATACAAATCTAAATTTAACAGATTATTATAAATTTAAACATATTGTATATTTTTATAAAATAATTTTTTAGAGCAAAATAATATTACGTGACAACTATTCAAATACAATTATGACAAAATTATTAATCAATATTTTTAATAAATACTGGTTATGTTTTTATTATTTTATTAGTAAAATTTAAAATACTGTATTTTATATTAGTACGTATAATTCTTTTTTTTTTTAATGTTAAGACGAGTAATTGCGACCCAGGAGTTTATTGATAATCAGTTGGCATATAACTATTGTGTACAACAGCTACAGAGGCAATCATGGAAAGAGTGTACAACTAGCCACTCATATAACTTTAATCATTGTCTATTTTAAGTAGTCCGTCCGAAGGTTCTACACTAGTTGCCATACCTAGAACCCATCTGTGAGTTCTCTATTTAAACATTCTAGTTCCCATATCCATCTCTACCCTATCAACTGCATGGTTACTGCAAATATACCATGATTATTAAGTCATGTTTAATTTTATACTAAACCCACCAGAGTCTTCTGTATTCCATACTTACAGCTGACCTGATACTGCTCTGGTCTAGGTCATCACTTGTAGTCAGATTTAACTATTAAACTGATATACCCTTATAAAGTTCACTAGAATCTTGATACCTTTCTTTTCTAACATCTTCTTCTTACTCTGAATTTACAAGATTTCTCAAACTACTGATTCAGATGATCTAGTATGATATTCTAAGATCCTTTTCCTCTAGTAATTTCTGGTAGCCTGGTTGGTATATGTTTCTCTATACATATTGTTATCTGTTCTATCCTAGTTATTTTTTCTAAGATTTTTGATGATTCGATAGTATTATCAAAAGTCCATGTTATCTCTTTATTTGGAATTTCTAAATGGATTTCCATACTCTGGTTTTTTAAAGTTATGCACCTGGTGGTCTTATTATGAGTTTGCATTGAAGTCTTATACAATTATAGTTATTTAATATTCCTCTATATATGTGTAATGTTGCATTTTACATAAATGTTCTGAGTTCCTATTTGAGATAATATATCTAAGATTATAGATCTTCTTCTTTTATTCAACTAATTAATAAAATACAGTTATCATATTACAAGTACAATTATTCAAATTTTTAGTATTTATGAGATTTGAACACTAAACTTGCCACTTGAGAATTAACACCCTGTCTATTTTACTAGGTCACCACACCCTTTATAAATATAATTTTTTAATTTTTAGATTTATTGTATATATATAGCTTTATCAAATAACTTTTAATTGCAGTCTAATTATGATTACAAATTATAAAAAAAAATATTTTTATTTATATAAATTATTATAAAATATAAAAAAATTAATTTTTATATAGACTCTATTATCCTAATATAATCATCAGATTGACAACTAAAATTTAATATAATTAATTTTTATTTTAAATATTGTTTATTTTAAATATTATTTATTTTAGGAAAATTATATTTAGTATACATTATAATAAAATAAACTTAAATATTTGATTAAAATTAGAATTAAGATTAGAGCTAAGATTGGGCTAGTATAAAATTATATAAGAAATATTTTTGTTTATATTATAAGATAGAATTATTCTAGTAAAATTTTAAGATATTAAAAAAATACAAAATATTTCAAAAATAAATACTATTATTTAAAAATTATTTTTTTAAAATATTATTTATTTTAAGAATATTATTATTTATAATTTAAGATAATCATTATCTTAATGCTATATTTTAAAAACAAAACTAAAAATAGAGTCTGATATACTAATTAAAAATGTTTAGAATTTTTTAAAATCTTATATAACTTAAAGTTAAAAATATTATATTTAATCTCTATATTGGTTTTAAATTACATTCAACTTTAAAAATAGTAAGATAATAATCATTTTAGATTATTAAATTATATTTTTTATTTATTTAATTTTTTATTTATTAAGGTTGATATTTATAGCAGTTATTATCTTTATTATATTTTAGTTAATGCATTACATATAACTTATATAAAATAAATATGCAACTAGTTATGCATGCAACTTTTTGTTATTTATTTAAATAGTTTATATACTAGTTATTATATTTATAATTTACTAAAAAATTACTTATTTAAATACTTTTAATTTCTATACTGCATCTAAGTAAATAGTTATTTGGTTTTTGTATATCTAAATGTTTTCTAATTCAATATTAAGTCTTTATTTTTTTTATTTTTTGTATATTTATCAGATTGTTATTCATACTAAAACATGTTATCTGACTGTAGGATTTTGAATGTATTTTTGTTAACTAATCTATTTATTTTATAGATTATTAATAAGATTATACTCCTGTAAAGTTTATTTAAATCTTAATATTTACTTTATATTATATTTCTAATACTTTTAATATATTTTTGATTTATCTTCTAAATCTTAATTTAGATAGTCTAATAGAACTGTAATCTGTTTTTGGTATATTAAGTCTGATTTAATATCTTTTTTCTTTGATCTAATTCTAATGATATAGTTAGTATATCTTTTATATAAAGGTTTTTAATTACTTGATTTCTTTATATTAGTACCTGTTTTTTAAATTTAATTTTTATAATAATATTGTTAAAAATCTGTATTATCTTTTTATTTGAGTTTTTCTAAATAGGTTTCAGTTTTTTCTAGTTTTATAGATTTATATAATCACAAGAACTTATCTTAGATTTGTATTACCTAGTACCAGTTTGCATTCTTATATATAACTAAAGTTACACAAATGTTTTATAATTTGTTAATCATGCTAATGCAATTATAGTTACAAATATCTTATTTTAACTAATTAACAGAATACCATTACTATAATACAAATATATATTTTAAATTTTTGTCTTTGTGGGTTTTAAACTTACAATCTGTTATTTAAAAGGTAACAACTTATTTACTTCACTAAGTCATTATATTTTATTTCTTATTTTAAATATTATTTTTATTTCTTAAACTGTATTCCAAGCAAATTTGTCTAGAAAATTAAATTATATTTAGTATTTTTTAAATAAAATAATAA
>CAJVQA010004904.1:0-16892 GCA_910591915.1 Cetraspora pellucida
CAGATCATCGTCCTCAACCTTAGGACTAATTTATCCTCGAGGTAAACCTCCCAGAGCCTTCTGTACCCATTTTTACAACTGATCTAGGTATCACTATAGCAGAACTAACACTTGCAGTCAGGGCTAACTATTAAACCACTATGCCCTTGTAGAGTTTACTTAGACCCCAGCATCAACTTCACAGCATAACCCCAGTACTTTAGTATACCCCTGCCTTTTCCCCTACTCTTTTACCAGACTTCCAATCCAGATAGCCCATGTAGGACTATGACCAGTTCATCAGTATATCAGGTTAGCCCAATATCCTTTTTCTCCGGTTTGTTCTAGCAGCCTGGTTGGTGGTACTTCTGAGACTCCCAACTTAGAGGTTCTTGCCCATCCGGCTACTAGGACCAGGTACTAGACCTAGGTATCTGTTTCACCAGGCTAGCCTTTACAGTAGGGCTGTCGAAGATCCAGCTACCTCTCTACTTGAGTCTTTCTAAATGGACTTCTTGTTACCTAATTTCAACAAATTTACATGGCCATAAGGACTTATCTAGTGTTTGTACTCCCGATGTGTCAGTTTGCATTTTTCTGTGTAACTGCAACATTGCACAGATGCCCCATGACCTGCCAATCATGCTGATGCAACCACCATTACAGGTATCCTAACCCAACTGTTAGTAACAGTTGCTGTAATATGAATATTACATAGGTGATTATCCAAATTTTCACCATCAATAGGATTTGAACACTGAACCTACCACTTGGAGGGTTGACAACCTGACCACTTCACTAGGTCGCCACACCTCTTCTTATATAAGTTAATATTAAATAATTTTAATAACAAAATATAGTTCAAATTAAAAAATCAAAAATCAAAACAACTCTTTTCGATAATCCTCTGCACCAATTTTTTCACATATACTAACCTATGAAAATTATATAGTTAGCATGTTTATATACAACAAAACTTCACTGTATAGCATCTGAGTTTAAGAGTTTTAGATTGCATATGGGCCTTATAAAAAAGAGTTGAAAAAGACAGCTTCTTGTGGGTTTGGCTCTCTGGTAGAAGTCTATGGAGTTATCGAAAAAGTAACTTTGGCTACAACCAAGGAAGTTTTTGTCAAGCTATATCTGAGCAACAGCAAAGATAGAAGCTTGGTTGAATATACTATTCTATGTAACGTAAACTCCTACGCTCATTACAGTTGATGCTTTGAAAAATTCCTTTCTCACTTTTCTCCAAGAAATTTTTATCAAAAAGTGGGCAATCCAGCTTACCCTTATCAAAATCGGCATTGTTGATCCTTCCAAATCGGAATTGTTTATCAGTTCTATTCGGAATGGGCCCATGTTGCAGATAAAGCATAAGTATACGTGTCTTGGAAAAACACAACAATGAGACAAGATTGGAGATTTTCAGCAATAGATGAGATGATTGGTCAAAAATGTGACAAGTGTCGAAATGTAAGATCTGGTGAAAAGTATGATGAGTCGTACATGAAGATGGATCTAGTGACAAGGAGTCAGGACGTCCGGCACATGGAAAATTCTCTGCCAGTTCAGTTTTAGTTGAATTGTTTCTTTTAGGATATAAGCTTTAGTATTAAATATGTTAATTAGATAGAGTTAAAGTAGAGATTACTGTATTTGGTAACATATAATTTTTAATAGGCCGACACAGCCTTTATAATTAGTGACCATTTGTCTGGCCTTTGTCAGCAATTTTCTTTCTTTTTATTTTTTGATATTTGTTTTTTCACGTTTCTCCCCTATACACATTTTTTTTTTAGTGTATTTTTTCTAAACAAGAAAAATTTTTTTTGGTTTTTTACCTCCCTACGAACGAATGGTATCAGATTGGTGCTGTTTAATTGTAGGGTGGCAGACAGACGAGCTCGATCCAGGCTTTAGCAGATTTGGTGCAGCAAGTCACTTGTAGGTGCCAATTAGGTAACCATGTAATGATGACACATGAAGTTAGATATAGTTCTATTTGTATATTGTCTGTACTAAACATTTATAAATAAACTTCTGACTGGTTGACCATCATGGCTGCCAAAGGTTAAAAAAAAAAAAAAAAAAAAAAAATTTAAAAAATTTAGAAATACTGTATTTATGTAAAATAACACCTATAAGCATTATTAAATATATGCAATTTAAAGAGATTTCATAATCAATTTAGCCAAAAACTTTTAATAACAAAAGACTATAAAATGCACTCAGATAAATTAATTCTTAGCTTTTTTTAAATTGCAAGTCTCTAAATAATGCTTATAGGTGTTAATTCGCATAAATATAGTAATAATATCATTATACTTTTATTATTATAGGCAATATAGTAATGACAAAAAATTTTAAAATTATGTGATTGCTAATGTTTCTGACCTCTATAAGATCAAATGATCAAAAAGTAAAACAAAATAAGAAATAACTTTTTGTACTTGTTACAAGGTATACCAATAGGGCCTTTTTCTATTGCAAATTTAGCTTAAATACATAGACATCTTGTCACTTAGACTTTTTCTTGCTATATAAGACAGTTTTTGTTATTCTGCTATCTCACAACACAACTTAACAATATCTTAATATTAACACACACATGTTAGTACAAGACCAGTTTGTAAATAGATACTATTTATTTATTTGCACACTTTTTATTTACTAGAAGATGAAGCAAAAGCTTTTTCTACTTATTACCAAATCTTTAACTCTATATATACTAATTTGTAGTCTATTAGACTCAAATTAGTAACATATCTTCCATTTATGCAAACTATAATAAACTACTAATCTATGATGTTTAAACTATAATTTATGCTACACAAATTACTAATATACTTTTAATTAATACACTAATGCTATCTAACCAATCACAATACTTTATACAATTACATGTCAATGTCTAATATAATCAATTAAAACTTAGATCTTTAAAGCCTAATATATACTAAATATAGTAAATAGGACATAACTTGTAGTTATAAGTATTCATAAATTTTTTGAAACAAACAAAAATCATATAAACCTCAGATTTTACTTAAAAAGAAATCTAAAAATATAAAAAGTTAAAAAGATAAGTTTATTGCTAAAATTTTGTATTTTTATATATCAATATATTATATAAGTTTAAATTAATTTAATTTTATTTTTATTAATTAATATGAATATATAAACTTTTGTCTTTATATGTATATACTTGGCATATTGAATTATTAACTTAATAACTTTAAACAATTTTACTATTACTCTTTTTTTTTTATTTATATAATATCAAGTAGGAAAATTAATAATACATGGGTATATCAATTGGATATAAATATATAAGTAGAAATTATTTCTAAAACTACACTATTGTTGCTATATATTAACAACATCTAGTGTGATATTATTCTTTGGTTATCTGTATCAGTTAAATCAACTATTGTAATTATTAATTACAGAGAAGGATAAAAGAAGCCCTTGAGATTATTTAAATTAATAAAAACAGTTATATATAATGAAGTTTTAAGTAAGAGTTTTAAGAATGAAAGGATCTATATTAGTATTAAATATAAAGCTAGTGTTAGAAGAGTTTAAAGATTATAAAATAGGTAATCGAATATTAGTTTTTTTTTTTTTTTGTTAAGGTAGTAATTCTTTGTACTAATTCTTATTCATATTGTTTAGTATTTTGGGTTTGCCAAATAGTAAAGTTAAACCAGTTGAGTAGAGAATTAGATAGAAGGATAAGAAAGTTGTTAGTTAGTTTTTTTAGATTAGGTTTCAGTTGTTTATATTGATCAAAAATTATTGTTCTCTGAATAAGTAAGAGTATTGTATTATATATAGTAGAGTTAGAGAGAGGATTTTGTAGATTTAAAATTTGTATTATTGTATGTGATGAGGTTTCTAAAAGGTTTAATGAGTTAAATGTATTAGAAATTTAATTGATGAGAATATTTTGTAGATTTTAAGAGTGAAGTAAACATTATAAAAAATGTGCAGTATTTTCATATTAGTTGCAAATTAAACAATTTGAGATTAAATAAAGGAGGGAATATGTTTAAATTTGACATTGTTGGTAAGTTATTAAGAAGTATTTTATTCCTAATAGAATATAGTTTAGTATTAAAGTTTTGGAAGTTGATAATTTCTGTAAGGAGTTGGATGTTTATTGTAGATAGATTTTGTAATAGTTTAAGTTATAGAAGTTTGTTAAATGTTTGAATAGAAAATAAGATTTTATAAAAATTTCGTAGTTTGTATGTGATTGGTATTTCTTTCTAAGTAAAAAAGGTAGGTAGATAGAGGTAGTCAAGATTGATTTTAAGTTCAGTTTTACAAGCACTCTGTTTAGCTAAAGCATCAGCTATATTATGTAGTGTGTTGTTTAAGTATAATTTAACTTTATAAGTAATATAATTAATGTTTTTATATTTGATTAAGTAATTTAGAATATGAATTATATCTCAGTTATTTTGTTTAGTTTGGGAATTTTGGTTGTAAGGTATTGCATTTGTAAGGATTTAAATAGTAGATAAACTATCAAGAGGAATGTAGATTTGGTAATTAGTAGATAGAATAAGAAATAAAGAAATGAGTACTGCTAGTTCTGCTCATATAGAGTTGGGTACATGAGTTATAGAGGCATTAAATTTAATCTGTATATCATTTTTGAGGATCCAGGCAATGTCTGTAGATATGTTATATGTTTGTAAATTAAGTATAAAAGCATCAGTATAAAAGTGTAAATTAGTTGGGTTGAGAAGTAGTATTTTTTGATGAAGGTTTATAAGTTGGTTTTGATATATAGAGTTTGGTATTATGTTTTGTATTTGGATGATTTCTGAAAAGAGTAATAAAAGAGATAGTAAGAGCTGTGAAGCAGGTTTATATAACTCTGCATGAATATTTTGAAGTGCTTGGATTTCTTGATTATTTATATTAAGTTTAAAATATTGTATTCTTTTTTGAGTTTTGCATTTTAGATTAATTGTTTGGTTGTAGTTTATTTGAAGCATTGTGAATGTAGGAGAGATATAAGTTGTGTTGGTCATTAAATTGATAATTTGGTATTTTTGAAAAAGAATTTGGAAGTTAGATATATTTGTTATTTTGCCATTATGCCAATTGGAAGATGAGGTATAAAGTGTTCATATGTTTTTAAAACTGTCAAATTAAGGTATAATAAGGTTAAGTATATTTAGAAATGAGTTGATGAGTTAAAGTTGAAGATTAGGCCATATTTGTAAGATAGAAAAAGTAAAGATTTGATTTGAGAGTATTTTAAACCAGCTTGAAATAGAACCTCAAGAAGATTTAAGGGTTCTAAGATATATGTTTTTTCAGAGAAGTAAGTAAAGATTATCAGCTGTAAGTAATTGTTCAAGAAAGAGAATTTTGTTGTTTTTTAGACTTAAGATTGTTGAGTTATTTGAAGATGTAAATATTATTTAGTTGGTTAGTTTGTTTGTAGGATATTAATTGATTTAAGTGAGTGTTATTAATGAAAATATTATTTTTGTATAAGTAATAGAGTTGAGATATTATAGTAAAATTAATAGTTTTTTTGTGATTTTTTAGGATTGTATTTTGAGTTAAAGATGATCTTCATATTTTTAAAATTCATTCTTTAATATGATATATAGAGATTTAATTCAAGAGTATATTATTATTAAAGCATCTTTCTATATTACTACTGCAAGTTTGTAATATGAGTTTGTTGAATGTTGGAATATTGAGTAGTTGCAGATTAGTAAGAGTGACATTGTTTGTATTGATAGATAAATAAAGCATGTGTTTGGTACATTTTGTTAGAAGGCTAAATAGTTGTTTTGTAAAAAAGAACATATTTAAAATAGATATTCTATTGATGATGATAAAATAGTATTGAATAGACAGAATATTTGTATAAAAAAAAGTTTTTTGTATTGAATAGTATGAATAAATTGGAAGGTTTTGTCAAAAATTTTATCAAGTATTGGTTTAGTTGATCCTTTTCTATTTAGGAAAATTCCTAAGTATCTAATTATTTCATTGGATTTCCTAAGTGTAATTGGTTGGTTATTGAAGGTAAGAGGTGTTGTATCTGGTACTATGTTAGATAATATTTTTTTGTTAGATGTAATGTGAATAAGGTCTGATTTGGATAGGTTTACTTAAATATTATTTAGTTGATAGAGTTCAGATATATTATTTAAAATTGCTGTTACTCTTAATTTATTAATAACAGTATTTATTGTACAATATCAAATATTTAATATTCAATTCATGAAAATTTATAAATTTGTATAAAGCCTTTGGGCTGCATAGAAAGGTCAGATCACAAACTTTTTTGCTACTAGTATGTTACCTTATTGCTATTAATTTATTATCATGCAAACTGTCATCTTCTGCTTCAATATAAATCATATAAGTATAACCTTTTTATTTATTAATATAACTTTGTATTATAAAATAATTTACTTATTGTATCCTTTATTTTTGTTATTAATTATAATATTTGTATTTATTATTTTAATAAATACAAGTTATTTATTTAATAAGCAGTAAAAAAAGCATTTTATTTGTGCAATATCTAATAGATAAATGATAAACAAAATAACATAATAAAGCATTATTAAAAAAAAAACCTTCACATTGGAAAAAAAAAATCAAATTTCTAAAAAGAAATATTATGTACAATTTCATACAAATATTCTATAAGAGGTCGATTTAAATAATCATTAAATATTGTCTGAAGATACTGTTTATGCTTAATATTTTGCCTTCTTTGTGGTAGTCTAAAGGCTCTATACAGAATTGCTTTAATGTTAAGTTGAATCTAATTTCTTTCTTTTGAATTTCATTTATAATTTTAAAAACTTTAGCATATACACAATTTATTAGTATCTCCTACTGCTATGCCACACTTCTACTGAGTTCTGGGTTCTGGGAAAAGCATACTTAATATTTTTGGCAACTAATTAGAAATTAGATAAAAATAAAGGCTTAGACCTAATTACACTACTGTTTCTATATACACATCTTACTCAATTACATACATAATTATCTTTGAACTACTTAATAATACTATTGGCTTTAGATAGAATGGTAGCTTTTAATTCTTTGAATGCTTGAAGTATTTTATTATGAAAAAGAAAGGCAAAGACAAGAATATGCTTAATAAGTAAACTAAAATCATTATCTGTTCCATATTTCATAGTAAAGCCAAACATTTAGATTCTACAATAAATGCTTTATGTGAAATAAAAATAGCAGCCCTTATATTGAACTTCTTTAAACTTTAATTAAATTGCACTTATAGCAACTATTTTAAAATCAGTCAGAACCACTTGTAGACTCAAATAAATACTATGTTCTTCACTGAAATTAATTAATCTTTGAAATAACCTTCTATAAAATTCTTCAGATTTATCTAACATCTAGGCAAAAACTAAAGGCATAACTCTTAAATTTTTATTTTTGCTAACATATTCTAGATAGAACTATTAGCATTAAACTTTATAAAAAATAAAAAAAATTATATTTTTATCTAAATTAAAGCTAGCTGATATATAATTTTTATTATATTATTATTAAAATTCATCTATCACTAATTAACTAATTTATAGAATCTTTAACTTATTATAGTAGTTTGTGTTATATAATATAATGAAAATTATATAGGGTTGAGTTAATAGAAATCAAGCAAATTTTTTTTTTAGTAAATTTTTTTAAAATTTTAAATAACAATAACTTAACAACAACTTAATCAAATTTAATAATTTTTTTTTAAATAAATTTTACAAACTTATAGAATGTATTAAAAAAAAATTTATTAAATTTGATCAAGTTTTGTTAAAATATTAGTATTTAAAGTTGTTAAAAAAATTTAATAAAAACAATTTGCTTGATTTCTACTGACTTAACTTTATATATTAGATGACTTTAATCTGAATGAAAATAGAAATTTCCAATAAATATAAAAAAAAAAATAAAAAAATAAAAAAAAGTCACTATAAATTGTATATAGTTGTTTAAAAAAGGTTAAGACCATCTTAAAGATTCTATCTATAAGCCAAAAACAAAATTAATTAAGATGTCACATATTATTAACAGTTGTAAATATTAATATTCAACCTTGATCTATAACAAAATCATTAATCAAAATTTTGAGCCTATTTAATATTGGTTTTATGTTTTTAAAAATGATCAAATTTTTCAAAGATGAAGATTTAGTAGGAAGATTAATATGTCAAATCTGGTGGATTGCTTGATAAATTGAATTAGAGAACAGAAGATATAGATAAACATTTTAAAGGCTGCTTATGACTGCATCTTGCACAATCTGTATAGATTTATTATGAGAGTTCTTTGCTTGTTCCTTAATTTGAGCAATCATTTTTGCAACATATATCTGGCTTACCTCTATTATGTGATTGTAGTTGGATGTACTTTGTAGATAATGTTTATTGTTAACTAACTTTATTACAGCACACACATTAAATTGCAATATATTTCACTTCTTATAGTACCAATAAAATAAATTCTTTTAACACTTATCTTTATTTATTAAATATTCATTAATATTAATTTTATCTTTGCCATAAGAAAATAGAATTACTTTACAGATCAAGTTATTCATTTTATGTTTGTATATATAAAAATAAGCAAAATGATAAACAAAAAAAAATAGTAAAAAATATAAATACCAAAAAAAAGAATATATAGCAAGAAAATGATTTCAAGAGATTTTTAATAGTAAAAGTTAAAACCTATAAATTTTAATTTATTTAGTATAAATTAACTTTTTATATAAATTTATTAACAAACTTGTATTATAATAGATTTTTTGAAAAAACTCTTTTCTGTAAATTATTTTTATATAGTTAACAAATACCAAATTGCAACTAGGCACACTTAGAATATTATAATTAAATAATTAAAAATAACTTGCAACAATAACAATAGACAAAGCTACTAAAGATTAAATAAAGTAGAGAAACCATCTTCTGCACTCTGTTCTCTATACAATCTTGTTGTTGACTATGTCAGTAACTAAAATAAACAATCATAGTAATAAAAAGAATAACTACAAAACACACATAACTGAAACCCAAAAGAAAAAAAATATGATCTGCTTATATATATAATGAAAACAGTGATATAATAAGTAAACAAAGTAAAAAAAAAAGTGAAAAACTAACTACAATACTACTATTTCAGTCTAAACAAATACTAGAAAAAACACAATAGAAGAAAATTCCAAGAAAAAAGAAAATTCTAATTCTAAATTCTCAAGACATAACATCATTAGTAAAAATGAAAACAATAATAAATCCAATTCTGGACTTATATCAACTAATAGAAAAAATATTTCTATAAATTTACAAAATAACCAGAGCCTAATCCAAGTTCTTATCACAACTAACATGATTCTTCTCATATAAGAACAAAATATAAATGTAAATAAACTAATTCAGCCAGAACTAGCCTCTAAATCTAGTATATATGCAGATGATAATACAAATAAACAAACATCAGATATGGAAGTAGACTAAGACACAACAAACATAGATGATAAAAAAGAAAAAACACATTTAACAGACACAATATTAGAGGAACAAATATAAAAAAAGGATATTATATAACCAGGCAGTTATAACAGACTTTCAGAAAAAAACAAAAAAGCTTTAAATAGCTTCAACAGTAACAAAGAAAAGAATGATGTAAGCATGCACAGTTAGCTCTAAAAGTAATTAGACAAGATAAACTAGAGTCTTTTAACATAACAACCTAAACTTAGCCAAAAATTAAAGATATACTAACCTTTTATAATAACATCAAAGAATTAATTAGATACAAACTTCTTATAAAACTAACTACAAATTATATTCCAAAAGCAATTGCAGCAAAATTGTTTTATAGAGATACAGTATTTTTTAGAAGCTTTATATGAATTATTGCAATCAAACCATAGTATCAAACAGAATTTAATAATTTGTTTACAGAGGCTTTAAATATCTATAAAAAACAACACAATGTACTAGCAATAAACAAAAAAATTAGAACCAAATCTTTAAACTACTATAAATTAAACTAGCAATAAATTATTTACTAATCTAGACTTCAACTCAATAAATACATAGAAGATTACAAGTTATATTTTTTACTTAACAGAATTTGCAAAAATCTCATAGCAACTAAACTTCAAAACAACCAGAAAAATGGTTTCAAGTCTTATTAATAAGATACTAATACCATTATCTTTAAAACCTACTTTAATTTCTAGTTATTTAATAAAAGCTATTCCTTTTAGCCTACCTATTTCAAATTATTAAATCATTGAACCTGTAGCCAAGACCTTATATTTAATATTTTTATTTGATAAAATACTTGAAACATACATTTTAGATAATCGTGAACCTCTACCAGACTCCTATAAACTTCTAAATAATGAAGTATGCAATATATTTTCTATTATAAGCAGAGCAGATTTGCAAAATCTGACTTAATACAGAAAAAGTTTGCAGAAGTTTAATATTTTTTAATAAATTTCTTTTAGCTACTTTAAGCTACCAGCATCGAAAAGCCAACTATCTTCTACTTCACAAAACTTAACTTTTAGACTAAAAGTAAATTTTCTTTTCTTATCTAAAGACAAAAAGACTTCAAAGAATATATTAGACTTTTGCAAATAGTTTACTCATTTACAAGACTACCAAATAACTACATTAACTTACATATATGACTGTCCCAAAATTCTGCAAATTTAAGAATATCAAACCTTACTTTCCCTTTACAAACTGCAAAAGAAGTTGACCTATTTATTAAAAAGATCCTACCCACATATAGCATTCCAACACTATTGACAAAAACATATTGTGATTTCAATTATACAGAACTTTCAAATCTACTAAAAATGCCAAACTAGTTATAGCAGTAAACTTAATTTTATCGATCTTAACTCCCAAAGAGCTAAGCATTGCAGCCAAAGCACTATATGAACACTACTATTTTCATACAATACACCAATTTTAGATAAACATTTAAAAAAAACAATCTAAACCTAGTGATACTTTAGATAAACTACCTTCTACAATCAAAAAACTGCAACTTGCATTAGCCAAAAAAAAATCAACAATATAAATGTGTCTATTAAAAAACATCAAAAATCTTCTTGGTTTTGAAAACTTTTTGACTAAACTTTTCTTATTACATAGTACCAGAATACATATTTGATCTTATAGATCTATCTGAATTATCTTTCAATATCTTTAAAAACAAAGTGACAACTAATACAAATACTTACAATAGAGAAAGACCTTATAACAGAAGACTTATGAGCATACATTCTAATACAAACATTCTACAATCTGTAAAAAATGTGAATGAGTCAAACCTCTATAAATTTAATATAAATAAAAAATAAACATTTTTATATGCTTTGTTGTTAGGGAGTTGATTAATAACTTTAAGAACTTCTATAAAGAAGAATTTCTTGAATGCTAGTTGATACTATGTAGAATTGATATTAGGTTTAGGTTAGTATTTTTGTTGCCACATTGTGTTAAATAATTGTAATTGAATGTTTCAAGAAGCTGTTCAATCATTAAAATGTTGTTAAATATGCTATTTGATAAGTAATAGTTCAGTGATAACATTATTAGGTTCTTTAATATTGTTAAACTTAACAGGATCTTTGTGTTAATTAAGTATACTATTAATCATTGATGTTGGACTATTTTGGAGTTTAGTGCACCTTTTAGCTATGTTATCATTAAGTTGTTCTCTTATATTTTGAATATTTTCTAAGTTTATAGCATAGTAGAGTGTTTTTCATTCAGTATTAGTTGCAGATATCCAGTTAAATAAAAGGTTAGAATCCTGAGACAGTTCAGGTAAATTGAGATGATGAAGAAAGTTAAGTTAGTGAATATTTAGGTTGTAAAGTACAAACACAGAAGTGTGGTTTTGAGTTAAAGCTTTGACTTGTCTAATAATATTGTCTAGTTTTTTAAGTCCTGAGTATAATTTTGATGCCTTGAAAGAAAAGATGTATTGGAAGTTATGAACAGTAAATTTTTTATTTGGATATATTAAAGAGCAGCTGAGACAATACTAGTTTGAATTTTGTGCCAAGAGGCTTTAAGTAATTCTGTAGTATTAGTTGTAAGAGGAACATTGTTGTTTTTAAGATTAGATGTAACTTGGTTAGAGAAGTTTTGCCAAGGTCTTGGTTTATTTGTTTATAGACAAATATTCTATGCTTAGTTTTGATTGCTAATCACTATTTACCAGTAATTGCATAGAGAAATTTTTAGGATGATATAAGTATATTATGATTACTAAGTATACTTTGGTTAGCATTATCTGTATAATAAGAAGTTAGATATCAGATAATAGAGTGGTTGACTCAGATATAGTCAATTTGACTGCTATATCTGCTACTATGCCAAATAGGAGACAAAGATTATATGTGTTTTGCTAAATCATATATATTATTGTGTTAAAGAAAATAAATTAGTTTGAGTTTGATAGGTGATGATTGTAAGTTGTTAGAGATATTAAAGTCACCTATGACAATTGGTTGTATATTATTTGTATTTGCTTTTTGAATCCATTGTATAATGTTGTTCTGAATAAGAAGTCTAAGTTGGAGGTTATTATAAGATAAATAAACTAATATAATATAAAATTTAAAGTTATGTTTAAACAAAAAATTAATTGCAATAGCATATCTAAGAAGGTTAAGTGTTTTGTAAACATGTGATTTAAGATGCTTTTAGATCATAATAGATGTTCCAGCTTTATAACTATCAGTACATAACCAATAATAAGTAAAGTGTTGAGATCTTGAAAATTTATTATATACATTGTTTTGTAAGATTTTGGTTTCTGTGATGCTAGCAATATTAATATTATAAGATAGACAGTAGTTCTCTCATGTTTGTTGTTTTAAGTTATTATTGTATCTTTATGTATTATGTATGCATATTGACAGATAAAGTGGTTTATATAAAATAAGCAGGTGTAGGTGTTTCAGCTGTTAGTACTTGAGAAGCAGGTTGAGTATAATTATTGAAATGGGAGCTAAAAGATGTAGCTATATAATTAGAATTGAAGATAGATAATAGGTTAGTAGATGAAAGTGCTAAAGATGAGTCATTAAAAAACAGTTGGTCAAGTAAAGATAGGTAAGTATAGAATAGAGTGCTATTCAGTATTGTTAGCAAAGATAAATGCTTGTAAATTTCATATTGAAAAGGTTAAATAAAATAGAGTTTATAAAAAGTAGGATCTAAAAGGTTAGTATATATAAATTCTTCAAATGTGATATAGTAGGTAGATTATATAATAATAAAAATTTGTTATAGCATGTGTTTGTTTCTGCAAAAGGTGGAATGTTGAGTTGTCTTCTATAATGTTATTCACTATTTGAAGCTTGACTTGCACAGCTGTGAAGGTTGCTATAGTCTGCCCTGTATGTTGGGTCTGATTGCATTAACTTGGTCCTTCATATAAATAGGCTTTACCATCTGCCCACTTATATTATTTTCTTTACCAACTATTAGGGATGTATTTTTTGGCAAGATAGTGGCTATATCTATAGGGGTAGTAGAAGACAGATTTATTGAAAAAGGGTTTCCTTAAGAAATAGAGATTCTTTAATTAAGAAGAGTATTGAGTAAGATATTTTAAATTTGTCTTGTAATATTTTGTTTGCCTCTAAATAGGCAGTTTTTTGGTAGTAAGTATTGATTTGTGGATATGTTAATGATTTGTTAAGAGAGTTAAAAAATGTTAAAACTCTTATTAATAGTTCAGTGCTAGTAGGCTTAGAGGTAATAAGTTCTACTGCTTTTTGTTTGTCAAGTTTGTCAATATGATGGTTTTGTGTTGCAATTTTTTGATATAAATTAAGGTATAAATAAAAGTAATAGCTATAACATTTGGGTTGGTTGAAACATTATTAATTTTGCAGACAGATTTTTCTATTTTTGTTGCAAGCTTATCAAGAAGAAAGGTGGAGATTTGTTTGTTAAAGGATGCTTCATGTTTACTATTTTTGTAAAATATAGATAGGTCAATTTTAGGTTGTTTCCAAACTTCATTTTCTTGTTTTGAAAAGTTTGTATATGATTTTTTAAAGATATTATTTAGTAATTATGAAAAGTTGTATTGAAGTTGGGTTGAGAAGTTGTAATAGATAGGTTTGTATTTTCTGATTCTTTTTTTAGTTGTTGGATTTTGTTTTTTCTAAATAAGAACAAGTTTCTTTCTTACAAGTAAATGATATAAAAGTTGGCTAGTTTTATAATTTCATTTCAATATTCAAGTAAATTATGAGGTTGTTAAAATTGTATTTTAGTAGATAGAGTTTCTTTAAGATGAAGAATAAATTTTTGTCAGATTTGGTATTTTAAGGAGTTAAATACTTTAGTTTCATCAAGTGTTTGGGTAAATTGTCGATTGTATGTTGAAAAAAATTGTTTAAACTATTGTTTTAAATGATTTAAAAAGTTTGCAAGAAATGAAATATTAAGTTTTTAATAAAAAAGTGTTTTTGATATATTAAAATTATGATAAATATTGAATTTGTTATCAGATCTAATTATGACATATTGTTTTTTTTGTCAAAGTCAGATACTTTTGATATGATATTAAATCTTTTAGGTTGGAGTTGGAAGTCTTCAGCAAATTTGATGTAATTAATTGCTTAATAGTTGTTTGAGAGATATAGATGAATTTGAGCTAAATTAATGCAAAGTTGAAGCCAGTTTGGTTAATATATAGGGAAATAGTAGCTGAAGAGTCAAAGATTTTAGCATAGTTGAGTTTTGTAAAAAGAATTGTTATAAATACTAGAATAAGTTTTTTAAGAGTTTTTTTAAATATATTAAAAGAAATAATAATTGCTTGAAATTAGTTTTTTGAATAAATTCAGTAAGAAATTCAGGTTTGTTTTTAGCTATTTTGTGAATAATGTAATAAAAGCTGGCTTTAAGGACCTTTTGCTTGGGAGTTTCAGATTTGATTTCTTTATTAAAATAGAAATCATGTAAGTAGAATTTAAGAAAATTGAAAATTTTTCTTGAGAATTCTGTTTGAAGTTGTAATTTATCTTTTACTGTATATTGTCAGAAATTAGGAAATTAGCAAGTTAATTAAATATTAGGTTGGCTTTAATTTTTAATTGATTGTTAGCAGCATTAGTTAGTATTAGCTGTTGTTATTGATTATTTGTTTGTTGCTATTATTGTTGTTATTGTTCCTAAGAGTAGAGTGAATATTAGTATAATAGTTGTTATTGTTGTTAGTATTGTTGTTAATTATTATTATTAATAATGTTATTGTTCAGATCTATATTATTTGTAGTAATGTTATTGTTGTTAGATGAGGTTGTAAAGGTAAGTTTGGATACAAGTAGATTGTAGAACTAATTGTTTGTTAAAGTTTTTGAATGAATATAGAAGAAAAGCTTGATTGTTAAGCAAATTGTTGTATGTTAGTGCAGGCTTTATAGTAAGATTTATCATTATTTAAAGTAGTATTAGTTGCTAGATAATGTTAGTTATTCATTTCTTTACAAACAATGAGTAGGTTTATTTAGCACAGAGGTGGTTATGTATAGTAGATAAAGGTAATACTGTAGGTAATGATAAGACAAATTCAATAGAATTTGTAATTATATTTACTAAGGTTTTTTGATCTTTAAGTTTTTTAATAACATTTGTAGTTTTATGTTGTTTGTAGATTTGATTAATTGTTAAGATAAAATGTATATGATATTTGTCACAAAAGCATATGATAACAAAACTGGATTCAAATGCTTTGAAGTAATGACTACATTTGGTACTTTCTCTGACTTCAGTAATATTGTAATTTTTAGATTGTTTGTTAGCAAGAATAGAATGAGATGAAATTGTTGTATTCTCATGAATACCAATTCTGAAGCTTTTAGAACACTTTTGGTAAAAATAGTCAAGGTCAATAGTATTAGGTATAGTTGTTATTAGGATTGGCATCTTGATCTAAAAATAGATTGTTAGATGTGTTTTTTGAAAAAATTTGTTCTGTTTAAAGGTTTCTAGACTAATTAGAAAAGTTTGAAAAAAAGTTTAGATTACAGATAAGCTAATTGGATGTTTAGGAAATTCTAATAGATCTTAGAAAAGTGAAATTTCTGATGCAAACCAGTAAGTTTTTTTAAAATTGCCAATGAAAAAACCTGCAAGAACAAGTTTTTGTTTTTGCTTTTTACTTGTATCTCTATAAATTTTGGTCTAGTTTTAATAAATTATATATTAATATGTCTATCTTAGTAAGCTGAACAACTTTTGAATAGATAGAAAAATAGATTTAATTAGTAAAATTATGTGTAAATAGACAAAAACCAAAAACTTGGTTTTTGAAACTTTTCCTAGCAGTCAAGTTTTATTGAGAGATATAACATAGTCACCTTAAAAGAGAAAAGTGTATTAGACAACTTTACTTAAGAGATTAAATAAAGTTTATTTAATAGAATTTTAAGAAATAATTAAATATTTTTTTGTAGTTTTAGTATAAGTAATTTATGAAGAAAGTTGCTTTTAAAAAATTAAAAGATGTTATTAATAAAAATTTTTTAAGTTTATATTTAAATTTGATCAAATTTTTATAGTATATAGAGTTAAACATACTTTATCTAATATATAAATTTTATTAATAAATTATTTTAAAAAAATATACTTGTATATATTATAAAGATCTTTAAGATAAATTTAAATTCTCTAAGATAAACAAAATAATCAATTTTGATTGGTAATTTCTATAATATACAATATAAAATTTTATTTAAATTTTAGAACTAAATATTTTTTATTTTTTTTTTGTTAAAGGCCATACTTGTGGTAATACTTTATTGACTTTTATTGGGTTAGCTATTACAACTATTTTTA
>CAJVQA010004905.1:0-16892 GCA_910591915.1 Cetraspora pellucida
TTGTAAAAACTTCAATTGAATTTCAATAAAGTTAAAGGCATGGCCTCACCGTTAATATTAAAAAAAAAAAAAATTATATCATTACCTTAAGCAACTTAACAATATTATTTAATGAACTAAATATACACTTCAACACTCAATACCTACTGCATTTCATTATAATCAACTTATTATCTACATTAATATATCTTGTAATCTCAACATCTCATCACTATCAGCAGAACATAACCTAGTAACAAATTGGTTAGGTTTAGTCAAAAATGAATAGAAAACATTATACTTATAATATAAAATCATTAAAGAAATTAAACAACAAATTAATAACAATATTACTAAAAGATGTAATAAACTACAATCAAATCCTATCTCTATGATTAATAGTATTCTTAATCAGCACAAAAATTCTGTCAAATTTGACAGCATCAGAATAGACAATGATTTTATTAATGATGCATTCAATATTAAACTTTATATTCAACAACGCTTTAATCAATGGACATTATACAACATATTAACCAACAATTATATGAATCAAACTGGCAAAATAAATACAATTCCAAACCAGACATAAATTCTGAATAATATAACAATACTCTTTTCAAATTTACTACTAATGAAGTCAATTTAACACTAGCTTAGCTTCTAAACAATAAAGCTTATAGCTCTTCAGGCATTAGTTATAAAATGTTTAAACATGCAGGTTCATTATTTCTTCAAGCAATTATTACTCTTTTAAATAGATGTATCTCTACAAACCATATATCTAAACAATAAAAAGAAAACAGAATCTTTTCAATTTCCAAAAAACTAATTTTTAATAGTAATCTTACTAACACCAGACTTATTAGCCTTCTTGAGCATACTAAAAAACTATATACCAAATTGCTTACAAATTACTTAAATTATATTTTTACAAAATTCAAAATACTTTCATCTTACAACTATATTGCCCTTCCAGGCAATAGTACTGCCATTTATATTCATATACTTAACAATATTATCAAAGATGCATGTTGCAATTTCAAGAAACTTTGGCTTATATCCTAGAATATAAGCAAAGCTTATAATTCAGTCAACTTGAACCTATTTAACAAAGATCTTAATCATATTAATATGCTATTCAAACTAATTAATATACTTGTTAATCTACTTACAAATTGTTAAAGTAGTGTAATTATAAACTTTGGTCTTACTGATTTTTATTCAATTAAAAATAGAATAGACCAAGGTGAAACTATTACTCCTCTCTTTTGGTGAATATATTATGATTCACTTATTCACAAAGTCACATCACAACATAAAGGTTATACATTATCTATAACATGGCCAACTAGTCTTTTTTCACCTAAAACCCAAAGTCTCAATATATCTATTTCTGTTTTAGCCTATATGGATGATATACTTTGAATATTTTAATCTAAATTAGAACTTTAAAAACACTTCAAAATGCAACATCCTTTTACCAAATAATCAATATTCAAATCAACTCCTCTTTATATCAAATCAACTCCAAACTACTACTCAATTTTTTAATTCTATACTTACATATATTCCAGCCAATCAACCTTTTAAATTTTTTGACTGCTGATTTACACTTAACAACAAACAAACTACATAAATTAAACTAATTCAAGAAGAAACATTTAATTTACAAACATTGCTAATATCAAAAAATCATAGATAAACAAATAATTTATATTATCAATACAGTTATTATTCTTATACTAGAATACCAAATACACAATATAGTTTTTTTCTCATTCTGTATACAACAAAATTCTAGCTAAATATCTAACTGTAGCCAAATATAAATCTCATCTAGCCTGTTCTATCCAAACAGCACCATGTTTAATCCATTTCTATATAATATATAAAAATATCTGGAACATTTAGCTTCAATATCATATATCTAATTTTATTTTATAAATTAACAACTCTTATTTATTAGAAACTTCTACACATATTTGACTACAACAATTACAAAATAATTTCTGGTCAACTACAAATATATTACAATATCTTAACCTAATATTAATAGACCTAATAGACATACTTTAAACTTTAAAATTATCTAACTTATTATATATATTAACATATCTATAACAGCTAATAATAGTGTATCCTAACCCAATACTATATAATACAAACTTCAACTACTAGAACCAATCATGTCCTCCTATCTTCAATACACTACCTTCAAAAAATAACTTAGAAAACTTAACATCTTGTACTTAAACAACTCTGTAGTGCAGACAATACTACCTTACTTCAATAAAATCATCTCTTATCTTACTTAGTACAGCTATCTAAAGAATATAAGCAATCTTGGTTTACACATCTAGAAAATACTATAACTACTAATAACAGCTTTAGAATATTATTCTCATAATATTAACAAACTGGATATAATCCTTTTGCTTACAACTTCCAACACATATCTAAAAAACTTAAACACTGGTTACTAATATACAATAATTATAATATTATTATTGACAAAATTTGCAGATATTTTAAAAATAACAATCAATATCCATTATATACTGAAACACAAATATTAATACAGAACTTTCTTCTTACTATCCCCTTCTATCAATTCAATGCTTAGCTTATACAGATTGCTATCTCAACTCTTATAGAGTTGCAAATTACTGCACAATTAATGTATTATCAATAATTTTTATACAATTTCTTAAAAAGTTTTTTCTAATGCATTCAACTTTGATGCAAACTATATTAATCTAATTCACTTAACTGCAATTAAACATCTATTATCCCTACCTCTTGCTCCTACTATTTATATCTCTAACTTCTCTATATCAGAAATTTTTAAGCAAAAAGAAGCTACATATATACTCAAACAATATTCTTTTAACATAATATGCAAAATACATTTAACTTCTATACTAATGGCTCTGTAATTGACATCAGTACAGATCAATGTATAATAGGTATTGGATGAGTACAAGTTAATGATTTCAACCAAGTAATTTACAAATTCTTAGCTAAAATCTATTTTTGGCTATCTTCTTACAAAGCTGAACAAATATCAATTCTTTTAGCTGTTTTCAATCACCCTTTACAACTCAACAATTAATATCTTTTTTTTTCAGTTTATAATTACTAAATATTCTAAGATATATATTACTCTCTTAAATCTTAACAAGCTTTTCAAATTCAGCTCATAGCCTATATGACAAACTTTGCTTAATATTATCAAATCTTATAACTATCATATTAACTTTTACAAAGTACAAGCCCACTTGATAACATCCTTAATAGCTTAGCAGACTTATTAGTAAAACAACATAATTCATCACCTACACTATATTTTAATTAGACAAGCATCTACAATCCATATTATATAATTTTTTGGAATTAACATTTTATTAAACATCTAATCAGAAGCTTCAGTAAAGTCTACATTCTAGCAATATTATTTTCTTAAAAACATAATATGGAATAGAAAACCTTGGTTTCTCTCATTGATTGAAGATTAACTTGGTTATTTTTTAACTATAACCAAAAACTAACTCATAATGTCACTAACTTTAAACTCAAGTATCTTAAATTATTTAAAATTAAAATCTTATTAAATAAACTTTCTATCTACTTTCATTTTTACAAAATTTATCTATATACATTTTACAATACTAATTGCTTCAACTGTAATCTTTGTGACTTCCTAACCCATTGGTATACATGTTCAAATCCATCACTTATCTCCAATATTATCCAAACTAACATATCTGAATATATTAATTATACAAACTTTGATTTATCTATAAACTAACAAGAATAATTTATTTACAAAATTAGTAACCACTATGTCTTTTATTCTATATTTCTTTAAACAAATCAACACTATCTTAATATTACACTCAAAGAACTCATTTCTAAATCTTTAATTGATATTGCACATAACTTTAACATTTTATACAAACTAGTTTCACAAACAATTATTACTATTCTGCTTAAAGTTAATAAACTTTTTTATGAACAAATATGGAAACCATATTGTATAAACTTTGCTAACTAGAAACAACAACAAGGACTTAAATCACCTTATACTAAACCCTTACCTTAATCAAATCAAAGTAACAAAAGAAATTCTATTTATAAAATTTATACATATTCTTGTTTATATAGGTTATCTGACCAACTACACTTCAATTCTAATACCTGTTCACCTATTGACTATGCTATCCATAAAATCAACATCTGAACCATTCTTTGGATCAAATACAATATTTCTTATAACCATATTCTAAACTTACAAATCTAGATGAGTTTTGACCATTTTAGTAGGTTTAGGTCACAGATAAATATGTCTAAACTTTGATTCTTGAATGTAAATTTTTTTTTATTTGTACTTAGAATAGATATATAGTTAGTAGTTTAATGTTTTAACCCTGACTGCAAGTGTTGGTTTTTGCCATAGCATTTATATAGAAAATTACTTTTTGCAAATAGCAGTTCAATGTAGCTACTAACTTTTAAACTACCAATAAAGATACAAGAGAGACCTTATCTTAATACCAAAAAAAAAAAGTAAAACTTTAAAAACTAATAATAATCACCTTTAATATTTAAAAATAAACCAATATTACAGTATTAATATTATATACTTATTGTTATTCTATAATTATCATCATTAATATCTTACAATTTAATTATACATATAATCAGCAAATAAAATTAAAAGATAGTAAACAAAATCTAACCAATTATAATGAATATTTATTAAGTAACACATTTTTAAAATAACTATCTTAAAGTATAAATAATATGCTAGTAAAATATAAAAAAAAGTTATTTGAATAACTATAAAGTTACTAAGTTTTTAGTTTGAGTTAACTAAAATAACTAGTAGAAATTTTACACTTTTCTTTCTTTTTACATATAAGTGAACTATTTGATCTATAAAAATCTAAAAACTTTAAACAATACTTTAGAACTTGAAATATGTATTTGGAAAAAAGAACAGCAGAGGCCGTTAATGTTACACATATTAAAACTGGTGAGGGATTATATCCATCACAATTGAATCCAACATAAATAATTTAAGTTGTGATTTATCACAGGTGAGAGGGATTCACTTTGGATCGGGCATTGTCTCTGCTGTAGGAAAAAAGTCTTCAGGTTATATAAACAACTAAAAGGTTGCAATATTACGCAAAAAAAATTTTTTGTACGCTCCATATGACAAATATTATAATGCATAATTTATTAACCAATCATATTTAATCTGATGAAAGAAAAACTTTTATCATGCTGCACACGTTAGTAAGTTTAGGCAGGTTCACCTTCAGGTGCTTGAAGTTACAACTTCAATCAGATGCTAATTTCAGGCACGACAGTAACACCATGATGTAGTCTCTAGAAACTCTAACCCTAGTTACTCAGACCAAGTCTTTCCACTCCTCGGTCGAAGTCTTACCATTATTAGGGTTTAGTTGGAGTAGTTTGCATAGTAGTGTATTTTTGTATAACCAAACTTAAACAAAAAATTAATTTGAAAAAGTTAAGTTTGATTTTAAGAGTATGCTTTATAATAAAATTTTAGACTTTTTTTTGCTAGAACTCCAAAGACAATTTTATAACTAAAAGTTTAAGGTATATATCTATCTGTGTTTAAATAGACATTTACTGTGAATATTTAGATATATATTAGGATTTATGAATACAAGCAACACATTTGAAATAAAACAATTGAAGTCTGATTTTTAAAAAAGTAAATATTATAAATGAAATATGGTAAATAAGTCCACTTAGCTTTTCTTTAAATACAAATAATAATTCATAATTTAACGACTTTATAAATTCACAACTATCTATCTGCCCTAGTTAAATATCCATCTAAAAATGCCTTTAATTCATCAACATCATCTTCAAACACCGCACTAGCGACGTACAAATCAGGTCGAACAAGTACGAAAGCCTGCTTCCCAATATCTTTAATGACGCCATATTTTTCATGCAGTTCGAATTTGCATTCAACAAATATACGTTGCTCTTTGTCCTCTTCCTGGAATGGCATGAATGGTACATCAGCAGTGTGGACGACTCCTTGATATGAAATAATAATGGGTATGATAGTATTTTTATAATCGTTGTATATCTCCAACAGAGTTTCAATAAGCGGATTGCAATCAGCAGTGACACCCTTGTTTAAAGTAAAGAGGATTAAGGTATGTTTCAATGCGGTTGAACGAAAGACGTCAAACATAGTTATGCGTTCATGACTCTTATGAGGAGTTATTTTCATTAATAATCCATCTAGTACGTAATGGCCTGCTTTAATCAATTTGTTTTCAGCACTTGAAAGAGGTTTATACTTGTGAAAAATCTCAGAAGATTCAGGCAAATAATGAAGATCGATTTGGAATAAATTGGTTTGAAATTTAAATGCAGTTTGAGGAAAGAAATGGAACATGAAAGGAGCAACGCGTGTTCGAAGAAATGTGGTAACAAAACTATTACTGCTCAAAATTTTTGTAAAAAAACCGGTACCCGCAACAACATTCTTACCAATAGGATACCGTTCATGTTGATAACTGTCAAGAAGTTTATTAGCGTCAGCTGCTTGATCTTTAATAACTAGAGCCAATTTGAATGCCAAGTTATGAGCATCTTGAATTCCTAAATTCATGCCTTGACCACCAAATGGCGAATGACAGTGAGCAGCATCTTTTTTTAATAGAAAATTAATAACTATTACAATTATTGTAAGATGAACGAATTAAAAATTAAAATTTATTTACCTCCAGCGACGAACGCACGCCCTGTTCGATATCTATTTACAATTCTTTCATTAATTCTGAAATTGGAAAGCCATACAGGATTCTTTAATTCCAATTTAATCGGGGCAATCCTCTCATCAATCAGTTTTTGCAATTCTTCCAGAGTAATATGGGTATCATTTGTGAGACCATGTGTAACGTGGTCATTAGTGGTCTCCTCTTCAGAAATTTGGGCAACGATACGGACGGTATTTTTTCTGGCATCCAACGGTATTATAGCGATAGGTCCTAATAAAGTAATATATTATATTTCATAATTTAGATGAAAATGAAATGTGTAAATGCAGTAAATTATAATGTTTACCTCCATTAAGTGGAAAAGCATTTACTTGGTCGTATTTAATCAATTCATGATCAATTTCTACGTCAGCTATTACCCATGTAGATTTCAACGTCTGGCCTAGAGTATTACAAAGAGAACGATAAAATTAATTGTGCCTACTCAATTAATTAATTAATCTTACCTTCAAAAGTCCAATCATTTATTCCTTTTCTAACGGTGGAATGTACACCATCGCATCCTACTAAATACTGACATATAATTTCTTCTTCTTCATTGCTCTTTGTATTTTTTACAACAGCAATGATATGCTCATCCTTCTCTTCATACTTTATTAGTTCCGTGCAGAATTCAACATTGGGAATATTTTTCTTTCCCATTGATTTCTTTTTGTGTAGAGCGTCAATTAAATAATCCATGGTCTTATTCTGACGAACCATTAATCCAAATGCAAAGTTGCTGTTCATGCTGCTAAGTTCGATCTTGATCGGATTGCTTGTATCATGAACATTTTGGTACATACAGAGTTGCTTCATTTTGGCACCGTGTTCCAAGAATGGATCTAAAATATCCCTAAAGAAACAAGAAGAAAAAAATATGAGTAAACAAACATATTATTTGAAGTTAAAGCACGGATAAATGGATAAATGGATATTAAATTACCTATTATCAAGAATTTCCATAGTTCTCGGTGCTACCAAGAGAGCCTTTGAAACTTCTGGATGCTTTTCGACCTTCTCAATGATACGGAAACTGATTTCTAGCTCAGCCAATTCATTGGCTAAGAATAAGCCAACGGGACCTTTTGACCAAAAAATTGATGAGACTAGAAGAATTCGCTGATAAACTTTTATTTAGAGATACTTTTTTACCTGCACCACAGATTAGTACATCTACATGTTTTTTTTCTTTAAATAATGACACCATACTTTTTAGAAATAATTGTAAAAAATGGTAGTTTTAAAAAATGTCAATTTGCTAACACTCTTGATTATTCCTATTTATTTCTTCCGGTTTCAGTTTTGTGTATCTTTAATTTATATTTACAATATTAAACTTATAATGCGGAGTACTTTCTTTAGTAAAGTTTGTTTCTGTATAAATATTTCTTTTAAACAAGATGAGCCTTTTCATATAAATGATATGGTGCCTATTGCAGTAGAGAGGAATCGGTAATCAAGAAGTTTTTGATATTTCGGTGCTTGGGACATATTTTATAACTATAAATGGAAATCGATTTGTGATACATAAAAAATTTGAAATTTGAAATGGAGTAACCTCATGATGTTACGAGTAGTAACATCGTTCACGTAATAAGTCATGTTTTATTATACAT
The DNA here is from genome assembly GCA_910591915.1 of Cetraspora pellucida. Classification (NCBI taxonomy): domain Eukaryota; kingdom Fungi; phylum Glomeromycota; class Glomeromycetes; order Diversisporales; family Gigasporaceae; genus Cetraspora; species Cetraspora pellucida. The sequence goes on from CAJVQA010004905.1 coordinate 8,417, forward strand.
ATTAGGGCTAGTAACTTTCTGCTACAATGATTCACACATTCTGTTTATAGGCTAACTTTCTCGTGATTGGTAATTTTATTAAATTGAATATACACAAGTGCAGAGTACTTTTTTAACATAGTATTTTTTTTAAAAAATTAATCTCCGTTTATAATACTATAGAAAAATCTTCACGAACGAAGCTTTAAGTATCTTATGCATTTCTAGGATTCATTTTACCCAATTATACTTTACTTAGAGATGATAATTAAACTAGAAAAATAGTAACGTACAATAAATATAAGTATTTAGGTTCTTAATTAACTTACAAAAGATAAGTTAATTGGTTTGAAAAAAGCTTGGAAGTAATAATAACTTTGTAGTAAATGCGTATATATTAAAACAGATTACAAACTTTTAAAGTTTTTACTTAGTTATAAAGAAATTATTTAATAAGTAGTTTTATATTTTGGAATCTTGAAATTAATAAATTCAAAGTCAAGTTTTTAATATTATTTAAGAATGCAACTGATCAGTTTATCATATTTTAAGTAATTCTGTATTGTTTTCTTAAATTATATACTTACCAGATTATCAGCCATGCAGCAAATTGTTTTTGATATATTGCATTGTATTGTATATTATATGAATCAAGAATGGTATTTTAGCATGGTTCTATGATTAGATCATTTAGTATTATATACTGTATTTAGTTAATGATTATTTTAGAATAATTTTGTTTGAGAAGATACATTAAATAAAATATGAAGGTTAAGAAATTTGTTACTTACATTTTATAGAATATGACTTTCATCATTTGAATAATCTTTCTTGTTATGGTTTAACACATTTAACTTTCTAAAAAACTTTATTTTTTTCAGAATTTCATTTAAGAAAATATAATGAAAAAGTGTTTAATCATAAATATTTGAAGAAATTTATGTTGATAGATTGAAGATAAATAGATTGGTAAACATTATATTGTTAGTATTTTTTATTAAGAATAATCTTTTTTTAGTATAAATAGTAAATAGATAAATAAATTTGGATTGTGTATTTGTATAAATTTAAATAATTTAAAGTAATATTCTAATAATAGTTATAAAATTAGATTAAAAAGTAATGAGATTTGTGAGAATGTTATTTTTTTGTACCAAATAAAAGTAAGAAAACTATTAATTTTGTTTTGAATTTGATCAAAGATTGGTTTAGAAAAATCTTTTTTATTATAAAAAATACCAAAATATTATATTATATCTTATTGTTTTTTAGATAAAATATTTTGTTGATTTATTGTATAAGAGTTTGGGTTTAATATAAAGAAGGTCAGATTTAGTAACATTTATTTCTATATTATTAAGTTTGTATAATATAGAAATAGAACTTCACAAAATCAAATCAAAATTTGAATTTAGATCAAATATTTGAAATTATTTAATCAAATTAATTAAAAATTTAATTGAATAATTTCAAATATTTGATTCAAATTTAAAAATTAATTTGATTTGGTAAAATACTACATAGAAGTATTATTTATAATATTTTGCATTGTATTTGTATTTTTACAGTGCCAGATAGTATTATTCATAAAGGTTAATAGTAGAATTGTAACTAAAAAAAATGTTGTATTAGTTATAATATCGATAGAAGATTGATATAAAATTTTTAATAAATAGTTTTAGTATTTTTGGTAAATGAAAAAGAGTATTGGGTTATAGTAGAATTTTTATAAGAGGTGTAAATAAGTTTTATCTTGTTCAATATCAGAATTAATTAATATTAGAAAGATATAACTATAACTAATAATTATTTTAGCAAAATAATAAGAATATAATTCTGTAATTAGATTAATTTTTGTTAAAAGAATTTCTATTCTTTTACAAGTGTTTTGAAGTCTTGAAATATTGATTTTGCCAAAGCTTTAGACATGTCTTGAAAAGAATCTAGACTTTTTTGTTGTTGACTTTGTAGTATTTAATTGTATTATATAGGATTTGTATAAAGTGATGTGTAAAGAAGTTTTTGAAAACTGTAAAATTTAAGTTTAATAAAAAATTGTAATAAGAAATAATATTATCTAGTAGATTTATAAATATTTTAGTAAAGGTTTTTTTGAAAAGTTTTATTATGAAAATGGTTAACTTGATTTATTGTGTAGTTTTAGTTTAATTTTTTAGGAATTAAAAAGATGTTAAAAGATTTTTAGTCTGAGAAATTTTTTGAAGTTGAAAACATTTATTTAAAAAAAGTTTAAAAATGTTTTGTGCTTTAGAACTAATATATTTTATATGTTTACAACAGATTTAAGAAGTTTTGCTACTTTTTGGTTAGGCTGGTTAGAGATTGTGTTTTGTTATTTTTGTTTAGATATTTTATAAATAAGATTTTAGTAATAGGCTTTAAAGTCAGAATGTGGTTTATATAATAGAAAGAATTTAGATATTAGTAAGATATTTTTTTAAGATGTTTAGTTTCAAAATATTCAGTAAAATAATATTTAATTATATTAAGTATTTCATTATGTTTTGTAAAAAGGTTTTTATTAAGAAATAATCTGTTTATGTAAATATTATTGTATTTTTTAATTATTTTTTTATAGAATAGTTTAGAAGTTTTTTTAAAAGATTTATTTTATTTTTCTATTTTTTCTTTAATTTTATTATAAATTAATTATTGGTATTGATGATTAAGTTCAGTTTTGATAAATTAAAATTTATCTTTAATTTAAGTTAATAAGAGTAATATTGTTTGAAGTATAAAATCTGGGTATTTGTAGAAATTTGGAAAATTTTTGATTTTTTTAGTTTGAAGCAGCAATCTTGCTTATATATCTTTTATTAAGTAATATATGATTATATATAATATATATAGTCTATTAATTAAAATACAACTAGTCATATGTATAATCTTAGTCATTATCTAATTAAGGGTTTTGCCTACAGGTTACCTACTAGATACCATATTTAAGACCTGCCTATAAATCCTCTATTTAAACTTTCTAATTTTTAATACTATTTATGTATATATCTGCAATACTTACATTACTATTATAGTAACATTTGGGTAGAACTATTTAATTATTATTTATATCTAAATACTATCTCATTGGATGTTACTAAGTATTCATAGTTCTTTGAATTTACCCTTAACACAAACTTACTAAGTATGGTACCTAGATTACTTCTTAGATTTATCTAATTTAGTGTATCCTATATTCACTAAACTGGTTTTGATGCCAGAGGTGTTCAAATTTTAGTAACTTTATTCCTTTTTCATAGTTTCCTTTTATGTTTACCATATCACCCACTAGTGTGCCTTCTCTCTATTTCTAATATGTTTACTATTTCTTTTGTATCAAGTGCCAAATCTTTATATTGAGAAACTTTTTTCAGAAACTTTCTTATATACTGATCTTCTATTTATATGGACTTAAGCCACAAAGCTTCATATACATTCATATATTTCTGTAGATTACAGAGTTTTGTCTCTAGCTAAAATTGAACTGTTGATCTTGTATGTAGAGAAAGGAATGCCTAGACCACTAGACTTCATTCTAAAAATTTTGAATTTTATTTATAGAATTTGAAATTCTTATAAATAAAATTTAAAAAATTCTGGATTTCTGATTATTTGATTTAATATTTAGAAAGTAATATATTAAAATTAGTTAACTTCATTTGATTTTTAAGAAATTGGATTTCTTTATAATAAAAATAAAGTAGAAAGTGTTTTAGTAAGAGAGATTTTTAAATTTCTTTAATAGTTTTAATTTTTTTAAAAAAAATATATTTAGTAGAAGATTCAATTAAAGCTTATGCCATATGGTGTTAAGGTCATTTTTGTTTGAAATTAATAAGATTTTTGTAATTAAATATTGAAGATTTTTGATAGTTTGTTTATTATAGCTTTGCTAATTTTCTTTAATGCAGTTTTTCTAGAAAACTATCTTATATTTGTATTGTTTGTGAGATTTAAATTTATTAATTATGATAAAGATTTCGAGAGTTGTTATTTAGTGATCAGATTCTATTATGTTAATTGAGGGAATATCTGTATAATCAATGTTAGTAATAGATAAGTTAGTCCAAATTTGGTCAATTTGGCTTTGTATATTGTTTAAACTAAATGTAAACTTGAAGATATTAAGATAGAAGACTTAGAAAATGTCTTTAAATTAGAAACTAGTTAAATATTGGATTATTTAGCTTTTAAGAATTAATGATTTTTTAGAAAGAAATCTGTTAATTTTGGATTTAAACATTATTTAGATTATCTATAATAATTATTTTGTATTTTTTAGTATAAGTAAGAGAAGTTAAATAATCTTGTACTTTTTTGAAAATTGTTTTTTCTTATAAGCTGAAAAGTATATTTGGAGAAGTTTAATAGGTGTATTTTTGAAATAAAAGTCAAGTCAAATTATGTGAACATTGAAGTTATAGGATTTGGCAATATATTTGAAGATTTTTTCATATATAAAGATACTAACACCAGATTAATAAAGGTTTGTATATGAGTTTCAAAAGCTAATATAGTTTTGAATTTAATTATTAAAAAATTGGCTTTTTTTAAAAGATATATATGTTTCCAAGAATCTAAAAATTTCAAAGTTATTCTTTTGTAATAGTTCTATCAAAACAAGTTTCTTGTTAGTTTGAAAAAGTGAATTTTAAATATAGGTAGGTGCTATATTTGATTAGATTTATAGCTGTATAATTGGAAAGAGTAAAGTTAGTAATTTTAGTATACATATGTGTTTATATGTCTTAAAGGCTAATATTTTAATTGGATTAAAAAAGAGGTTTTGGTATAGGTGTTTAATATAGCTATTAAGTATTGTAGTTTGTTTTTGTTTTTTTGGTATTAAGATGAGGCCTTGCTCATATCTTTATTAGTAATTTTAGTTGTATATATTAATATACTATATATTAAAGATATACTAAGATTGTAAAATACAAAATAAAAACTACATATAAGAATTAAAGCTTAGACAACTTTATCTGCAACCTAATATCTTATCTAATTGGTAAATAAGTATTAGGATATATGTGTAATTAATCTGCTATTCTGCATAGACATGAGTATGTATAGTTTGTATGTGATCTTTTGTAATTTATAGTTTGTTGTATCTGTTATGAAGTATTGTGAATATTCTAAGTTTGAAGTAATGTAATATTGTTATTCTTTTTCTAGTTAGAAAGGTTAATGCAGTATGGTTTCCATATTTGGTTGTAAATTTGATCATTAATATCAAGAAGCATTTGAATAATGATTTGTGAAGCTATCTTAGTTGGTATATTGTAGTTATAGATTGTTTTAATTAAGACTTTGGGTATAAGACCTTTAAGAGTAAGATTAAGATAAAAAGAGTTTGCTTGAAATAGTATTTAGTTAAATGAAAGATGTTTTTGAATTTTTTGAATAAGTTCATAAAGCTGACTAATAGATAAATTAAGATCTGCTTTAGATAAAATGTACTGAATTGATGAATTAATAATGTTTGTTATAAGAGAAGAGTTGAGACAAGTTAGCCAATAGGAATAAGAGTCAGGAAGATTATATCAAAAGCAGTTAGTATTTGTAAAGATAGTTAGATATATGTTGTGAAAAGAAAAGTATATTAATAGTTTATTCAATAGAGCTTTAATTTTAAAGGCTTTGAATTGATTGAATTTGAAACTAGTAAAGTTAAATGAGAGTTTTTGGTTATGATTAAGATATAGTCATGTTAATTGCCAGTCTATATAGTAATTAATATAAGACCATTCATTATTTTTTTTTTGTGAAAATCATATTGCCAATATGTGAGCTTTAAAATATTTTAATAAAGTATTGGGTAAGAAGCTCAACAGAATTTTGTTCTTGTTATAGGATATGAAAAGAATTGTAAATATTAGTATATTGAAAGTTTAAAGGCAGAGATAAGATATATTGTTTTGCTAAAGAGTCAGCCATTTTGTTGAAGGTATTAACTGTATGAACTTTAACTTTGTGAAAGTTGATATTTAAATTGAAGAATTTAATAATATTAAGAAGTGTATGCTATAAAGGCTATGTATTAAATTTAAAGAGTTAGTTAAAATTATTAAGTTGTATAGAGAGTTTGTAGTACTTAGATATAACTTATTGTGGGTCAGTATAAATTTGAAATATTGCATTACAAGGTACAATTAAGATAGTAGATAAGATAGAAAAGAGCTCTGCCTTATAAGCTAATGACCAAAAATAGATTTTAGCTAAAAATTTATAAAGAACTTAATTGTTATTATCAATTTGAACATATTCAATACCTATTAAGCTTTGTTCAGTTCCAATATTAGATATTGATCCATCAGTATAAAAAGTAAATTCCTTATATAGCAAATTGTTTTAAAAAATTTCTTCATGTTTGTTTAAACAGTCATTAGATTTAAAGAGTTCTGTGATAGTAAAATTTGATATGTTGATAGTAGGATAGTTATATAGAATTCTTGAAGATGTTTAATTGCTGTTAAATAAATAAGAACTAGATAGTTAGTATTAAGCTTAAGTTTGGAAGTTTTTCTTTTGAGAAAACTAGCACAGATAGTTACTAAAATATTAATTGAACATATTTGCTTGATTTTGTTTAAGTTAAGATGGTATTTGGTACATAGTGTGCAGTTTAAATCTGGAAGTAGGTAATAATAATTATGTTCTAAATCAATATTTATATTTTAATATGAGATAAAGAACTGGTTTGTGTTTGGAAGATATTTGTGAATTTTGGCAATAATGATCTCATCATCATTATTATTATAAGTAAGTAGCCAAGATTTAAGTTTTTTTTTGATTGGTGAAGTATTATATTCAAAAGTATTAACTTCTAGAGATTGAAAATAGAGAAGAATTAGATAATATAATTTGTCAGATAGAATTGTATCTTTTAAGTAAATAAATCAGAGATGTTGCTTTTTTTTTGTTAGATTGTAAAGTCTTGATAAAAGATAGTGCCATTTAAGTAATGTACTATTGTCTGCAGTACTTAATTGCTCTAAATAAAGTATATTGTTTTTTTGAAGTTGTTTTCTAAAAGTATAGTATTTGGGATGTTAACTAAGTATTAATTCTAGTAGTTAATATTTATCATGAAAAGTGTTAGGCCACAAGACATTAAAGTTGACTAAAATTAATATGCCAAGCTGTTGTAGAAGTTGTATGATTTTGAAGTTAAGTATAAGTTTGTTAGGTCTATCTATAAGTGGTTGGCTGTGCTAAAGAATGTTAGTAGTAAACCAAAGGTTGTTTTAAAGTTGCTGTAATTAAATTTTGGTAGAAATATCAAGAGTCTCAAAGTCATTAATTTTTTGTTAAAAGCAGGATATATGATGTTATAGTTAAATATCTTAGATATTATATATATTATATATATAAAAGTTAAGCATAATGCTGTTGGAGCTGGTACAGGAAAGTTTAGCTTTATGCTTGATCATGATAAGGTATTTGGATAAAATGTTATTACAAGTGAAGTGTTTAAGAATAATATTATGTAATCTGTATTTGATAGTAGAAATAATTATGATATTAGTAATATAGATGACTTGTTTGTCTGTAATTCTTTTTGTGCTAGTGACATTGATGAGTTGAATTGCTTTATTATAAATTAGTTGGCTTTGTTTTGTATGTGAATTATTAAGAATAAACCAACATCCTAAAAATTTAAATGGTTAGTTGGCAGGAATTGATGTAAGCGATAAGCTGAAAAAATAAATAAGAGCTATAGATAATGTGTTTAATATAAGAATTGATTTAGTTGGATTAATTTGAATGTCAGCTATATAATAAAAAGAGGTAGCTATAGCAATAATTGATTGTAATTCTTTTTAGATTTGGCTATCCAAAGTGTGTTATCTATATATGCTAATACAGATACTGAGGTTTGAAGTTGTTGAAGTTTTGTTAAAGCAAACTAGTATTTCACTTTGTCACCAAAGTGTATTCTGAAAAGTTTAAAGCTATTTCATTTATAAGAGAGTTATAATAAATTCTTTAGAACAGCAGGGTTATAGTTTCTTCTTGATTAATATTATTTTTAACATTGTAAGAGTTAGTAAGATCTAAATTTGTAATAACTTAGTTCTGTTAATTGGTAAGCAAATTAGTAAGAATATTAATGAGATTAGATAGTATATATGGCATAATAAAGATTTGGTGAGAGTGTAAGATCTACAGAATCATATCTTTGCTTATATTCTAAAATAAGAGCCAAAGTTGTTTGGAGTTACAAGAAGCTTCTTCAATAATGTTATTAAGTATATGTATAGGAATAGCTATGCTGTTACCAGATAAAATTATATAGTTAAAAGATAACATAATTTTCTAATAAATAAAGATGTAGTTAAGTTGGTTGATGAGAAGTTTGGTATAAAGTTTTTTAATATGTTTGAGTAAACTAATAAGTTTTTTTTTTTTTTTTTTTTTTTTTTTGAACTTTGGCGACAATGCCAGTTGGTTTTTATTAGCCTTAATTTGATATAGT
>CAJVQA010004906.1:0-16887 GCA_910591915.1 Cetraspora pellucida
GATGTTGGTACTGCCTATATTGGGAGGTATAAGGATGTTGGTGTTGCCCTAGCCTAAAGGACTTATATGTGCAATCTTTCCATAACCGTAACCTTCTGTAACAACTGCTTGTTACACATAATGCCTGCACTCCACAATTGGGTCTCCTTTCGGGAATTCCTATTTTCATCATTGTACTTATATATATATATATTATATATAAGATTATTATATAATAAAAATAATATTTTAATCTTTGAATACATATTTCTTATTAAATATTTAACCAATTTTAATAATTTTACCACTATTAGAATTAAAAAACCCATTCTATAAATTTTACTTAAAAATTTAAAATAATCAACTTAATAAAATTTTTTAAAATATTAAAATATCATAAAAATTATATGAAAAGTGATCTACATTGGACTCTACTATTAATTTTAAGTATCAGTTATCAAGTGACTTATGGAACAAATATGATAACTTATTTTTTATCAGTTATTACAGATTATCAGTTTTGACAGAATCAGTTTTGGAAGGGTTGACTGTATTATAATTCTAAAAATATAGTTTAAAATAACATTCATAAGATTTAATATTATTAATAAGCTTTATAATTTATTTTATAAAATATAATGTATCAGAAGTGATAATACGGCCTATAAAAAAAATATATAGAGCGACAGTCTGGATGTTTTTTTTTATGTAATTTAAATAAAAAAATATTAAGCGGTAGTTTTAAATCATATATTTTTTAATGTACTGTAGTTTAAATAAAAAATGTAGAGTTAAATGAAAAAAAGTACAAGGCAATAGTTTAAATATTTTAACTATAAAATCAAAACCATGTATCACGTGATCATATGATACCCACCTATCCAAGACCTGTAATGCTACCTAATAATGCTTGGAATTTTATTGGATTATAAATAGGTCCAATACCCTGATCGTTGAGTTCATCAAAAGAAGCATAATTACTATATAAAAAACCAGTGTTAGTATTTGGATCATAATTCATTATGAAAGGAGATCCACTTGCGCCCTTTCCTAACTCTAAATCAGGTATGGTATAAAAATCCTGTGCCAAAAATGTTTCTCCTTCCCATGTACAAAGAGTATGTCCATCATTTGGGCAATCTTCAAGAACCCCTCCATCTGGATAACCGCGAATAGTTGTTTGCACACGATCACCGACATCGAATAACTTCACAGTGAGAGATCCCGTAAAATCTTGTAATGGATGACCATCTCCGTCAAATGTAAACCTTATCAAGCCCCAATCAAACTCATTATCATTATTGTCAATAAATTCATCTGGTACTATCGTAGTTTCGACGGTAATTAGTCCAAGTGGACCATTTTCCCCATTGTTATATCCGGGAGAAAACAATAAATTATCATAATATTCATCATTGTCGGAATCATAAAGACAATGCGCTGCAGTAAGTCCAATATTTCCATGTTCGGGAACATTGATTACACTGGCGGTACAAAGACCTAGTTCTGCATCACGATCAAAAACGAATAACAATCCTATGGGAAAAGCTGGTTCTTGTCTGTTTGTTAATGGCTTGACTTTTTTTATTTTTTTTGGTGTCCAAAAATCAAGATTTACAGTACCATTATATTTAGAAATCGCTGAATAACTTGAATCGGTTTTAAAGGTTAGGACAACCAATGCAATTAAGAAATAAAATATGAATTTTTTGTTCATCTTTTATTAATTCAGACGTAAACTAATATATTGGAGGATGAATTTTGAAAAAATATAATATTAGAAGTTAATTGACGATAGTGTTTGTCAATGTATTATCGTTAGTGTCTAATTTATATATTTTTGAAAACCATATTTTCGAAATTAAACATGTCAACACTAAACAATTTATTTTCATTTTTTAGTTGATTATAACTAACACTAACCAATCTCCCATAAATTGCAACCAAAAGAGGTAAGGTGTACGTAAATAATTTTTAATAGTTATATGATTTCATATATAATTAATTAAGAGTCACCCGGGCGTCAAATATAATATCCGGATTAGTTTTTTATCAATACCGAATATGAACCAATTAGCAAAATCAAAATACAACACATGTTATTACGTCTTAGAATAGTAATCACATAAATAATGACTTATGCTGGATATGAATTCGGTTACATATATCCAATAAATGAATCTGATATTATTCCAAATATTTTTCTAAGTTCTATTTTCAATAAATAAAACATGCAATAAATAGTCTCTGTTTAGACCAAATCGATGCAAATAAGAAATAGTAAGAAGTAAATAGCTTATCTTTAAACTAAATTAATGTGAATAAAAAGCAATTGCTTTAAGTACTTTGATTAATAAATGATCGTTATATTCACAGACTTAATAAACACGAATAAGAAATTAAAAGAAAGATGAATAGCCTATCTTGAGTGCATCGATTGATAAAACCTGGAAACCAATTTAATGATTTACTATGATTGGTTTGCAGGTCTTCACTCTCACGCACTTATATAATAATAACCAACAATAAATTAAATAAGAAATGAACTAACCCTTATAAATGCGTACGTTGTAACGGTGAAAAATATTAACCATAGCTGCCACAACAGGCAGATCCTCGATTTTGATTTAAGGATCTAGTATCACCAGTCTAAAAAATTTCGCCGACTATGTGATCTTATTGATTGGGCAGCGAAATTTTGATTGACTAACGGCCATGGATCTGCAAGATTTTGGCCCGCACTACATAATTGGTTACTAATTTCGAGCCGGGATTAACTTTTCAGCTTTTTTATTCCAAAAATAGAAAATTTCAAAGAAATAGGCCTGCACTACGGTAAAATTAGCACAGGAACAATTTTCGCTTAATTGGTGGCTGTGATTTCATTGGTAAATTTTGTGTAATTCCGACCAAATTTTTTTGATTTTGTAAATGAGTGCTTCAGAATGAAAACATATTTAAGTTTTCATTGTAGCGAACTTAACCCTAAAATATTATGATATTTCGTATTGGTATTGATGATCTGTGCTTGATTTTTTCGTCTCCACAGGATTCTAGATTCTGGTAGATCATCGATACCAATACGTAATATCGTAATGTTTCAAGGGTTCAGTTCGCTATACTGAAAACTTAAATATTCACTTCCAGGTAGTGTTCCGAGTTGGTAAAAAATTTTCCAATCGATTAGTTGTCAACTATAGTTGTAACTAATCGATTTTTTTCTATCTTGTGACTAAATTTGTTGGTTGGCCAATCAAACTAAAGAAATCAACACGAACCAGCCCGAATAGACGGAATATCTCAGAAAAGAGTTCCAATCCGGATAAATCCGTCATCCATCTATCTATATGAGTGCATGAGAGTGAAAATCCGTAACCAATCATAATCATTACCGGATAAGCCGACAAATATTCGGATAATTATCTAACAGATAAACGGATAATGGATAGGAACTCTATCTCAGAATTTAACTAGTTGATGATTTAATCGATTAGTTGTTTCAAAATTTTTCTAATCGATTAGTTGGAAAATTGTCAACTAGTTGGTTTTCAACTAACGATTTGGATCACTACTTCCAGGTTTTCATTCTACAGCACTCAAATAAACAAAGTGCATAAAAACACAAATTTAAGGTTAGAACGTTAACACTATTTCCCATTCTAAGTAAAATTCACTGATTGTTTCGGTAATCCGGAGGTACGTTACACAAGCATATATGGGATAGTGCTACAGAAAATGTATACCGCAAACTTTTATTAATAAACCTGCTTTTGCGTTTTAAGTAAAAAATGATCCTGATTGTATTTTATATTAATTCATATAATAAATTTAATTTTAAAAAATTTGTCAATTTCCATATGTTTATAATTTTGATTTGCTCATCCTTGCCATATGGGAGCTCGTTAGAGATGGGCACACGCGCGTGATGCGCGGGATTTTAATATGATCCCAAAATAAAAATTATCTAGCCGGCATTACATATCATCTGGCCTGTATTAATATAATATCTGGCCTGCATTAACATATTTAGGTTAATTTCTAATACCAGGAACGAATGTAATGAGTGTATGGGATATATCAGATATATGCTGTTTGAAGTGTGATTTGTCCACAAAATCTTAAGTTTGATTGGTCCGCATGATTTATTCATCAATTTTTTGGATATGTAATTACAGAGTATAATTTGAAAACAAAAAATGCAAACGTAAACGATGTCGTAATTGCGATAACTAACTATAGAAAAGTAAGAATTTTTGACTCAAAAATTGGTAACCCGATACAGATTAATTTGTCTATTTACCTGATATTTAACGTATTTCATTGTTTTTTCATAGGATTTTTATTTGCTTGATTAAATGACATCAAAGGCAATAATAGCAAAATAATTTTTCGGATAACCTGATAATTTATTATATTATGTCTTGTAAACTTTTGTTTAATTAGCTAATACAAGTCAACTGCCTGGTAGTGTATATCAAATGCTTCACAATATATTAATGAGATGCCAGTTCAGTTCTCGTTTGTACGTTACTTAGACTATTTGTTAACTACAATATTTGCTTTCGTTACTGGTCTCTAGCATGACTACGTCATGCAGCTACCTTATTTATAATAAATAAAATTTATAAGAAACAACTAATTTGAACAAGAAATTTGATTTTCAATAATAATTTCTTCGTAGTTTTCATATTAGATACAAAAAATTAAAAAATTCGCAAATTTGTGATCCTATCCCGCGCGGGATTTTTGGCAAAACAGCGATTTGCCAATCTCTAGAACTCGTCAATAGAAAAGGACAAAAAGCTTTTTTTAAATTTTATATTAAAATATCTTAATAACTACTGTATCAAATTTAATAAAAATTTTCTTATTTTAATTTTGACTGTATAAAAAAAATCATTAAATTTAGTTTAATAGTTGTTGAGATGTTTTAATTTAAAATTTCAAAACCTTTTATTTAGAAAAAATCTTTTCCTTTTCTATTCCATATTTAATTGTGATGCGATATATTTTTTACTACTTTACTAAACCATACTCTACTACTATTCGTATTAATCGTATAATATAGATGATCAGATTAGTATGGTATAGTTTTTAAAATAGGTATTTACATCCTCTTACCATATAATTTGGTCATTCAATTATTCAGATCTTCTGAAAACCATTCCGTACGATCTGCTGATCACCAGTAAATGACATAAAAATATTCAAATTTATGACCATCACTGACCTTTTATACGCCTTGAAGGATAATCAGATTTACTCTAATATAGCGATCAACTAGTTAAATTCTGAGATATTCCATCTATTCGGTGATGTAACGGACAATTTTTTTTCCTATGGCTCTCATTTCCGTATTTGTCAAATTCATCAAGTTGTCACGTACCTTCCATAAATGTATCATCATAACCATATTAATCTTACCTTTATAATATTAGGCATTCTTATGTCTTCTTAGTGGCTTAACCCATGTGAATTTCCTCTAGTCACGTATACGCTCTCGCATAAACTTGATAGAATGAGTTTCCTGTGAGAAAATATGTGTGATTCAGAGTTATAACGTAGATGCTATATGCTTAGCATGAATGTATTTAAAGGGTTGCTTTTGCCCTTAGCTCAAGAGGGAAGAATTAGTGATGGGCAATGCGCATGAAATTATAGTATCATGCGCATGATTTTTATAATGCCGGCGAAGCAATATAATGCTGGTAGATAATATGAGTCGGAAATTTTCAATAGGTTCCGGAATATTCCGAAAACTCATAAAGATTCCGAAAAATTCCCATGCACATGAAATGCGAAAAAATTGAATTTGCACATCACTAGGAAAAATGCTCTCTGAAACCGTTTCTAAATAAAGAATACATAAACCTACATTCTTTTATAATAAATGCCTACTAATCATGTAAAAATTCGAGTTCCTTAATTTGTCATCATGCACCGCATCTCTCTTACGTCAGCCATCGGCATGGTTGTCGGAAGCTCTCCCATTCGATGGTGATACTGGCTCATGTTGATTTCTTTAGTTTGATTGGCCAATCCACAAATTTAGTCACATGATAGGAAAATCGATTGTAAAAATTTTTACCAACTCAGAACACTACTCTCATAGCCATGAAACTCAGATTTTTAACGTTAAAATAAGAATGTAAGTTGTACGTACAGGACACACTTGATGAATGGTAAATTTATTATAAGGTTAATTTTAGGGGCTTAAACAACGGTAATAAATTTAAATATTAATATCGGTTTTTGTTATAATAACAGGTTTTTTTAAGAATCTGATCTACTTATCTAACGCTAATATTTTAATTAAATGATTACCTAAATATACGTACTTACTCATTAAAATATGCTTACAAAAATCATATGCATTACTCTCAAAATTCGTGCGCATGCATTACTAGTTCTAATAATACGTGAATATTTTGTTTAGAGGTAGCTTTTATGGTAATAAACCGAGTAATAAACTAATAATTTGGAGACTATAATAATAATGGGTAATAATAATCATTATTAACGTTAATATGTTGGTGCATTTAATAAGTCTAACAATCAGTCTAGGTCATAAATATCAGCCCTGGGTCACAGTCTGGTCTAATTTTTTAAAAGACTGCCAGCCTTTGGACCAAGGCGAACCAGACAGACCAACTAACAACCCTAGTTTAAATATATATCTATTACTTATTGCTAATGCCCATTCAACGCTACTGATTTATTTTTTTTCTCAGTTATGCTGCGATATGGTTTGACTCGATTGGTTCAGATTGGCACGTGATTACGGGTAACGAGTTAGTTGTACTGGAGTTGTAAATAAATGTAAAAAAAAAAATCTCGAAAATGTTTATACAATATTCACATATGATACATGGGGCTGTAATAAATAAGGAGCTGCGCAACGCAGTTGCGCAAAACCAGGAACGGGAAAAATCTATGCAGACACCATTTCAGTCACAGGAAACCATATACTTCATCGCAATCCATTCCTCGTATAAGAAAATGACTCTTTATAAAAGAAGTCGATAGTACTTGCAATCTGAATATTGGTTGAATTTCAGTGACCGAGCCTAAACCCTATTGATGAAGTCAATGTCTGACTGCTATATAATTGGTTAGCTAGCGTCACTCGGTTCCAATGAATCCGACCCAAAATTCTGGAGCCTTGCAAAAACCATTAAAATCTGTGAAACATAATTTAGCGTATTTAGAAATGATCGACAAATTCTTTCAATAAAGTCTCTGACGATCAGTGATTATTATTTGAATTTTACTAACTATAACCGGTGGTGACCATCACCGGGCTGCAATATCTCAAAAACGGGACTAAGAAACAAGGTCAGATATATAAAGTAAAAATGTTCAGAACCCCCCAAAACCAACTTGTAACTAAAATTTAAACTTTTATATCTGACCTCTGTCTTACCCTAAACCTGCACCCTAACCCTGAAAATAAAGGCGGTGATGATCACTACCAGTTATTTGTAGTAAAAATCCTATTACTATTATTTTATCAAATATTTAGTATTGAAGCCTTTAAATTTATATTGGGTCACTAATTTTTGTGTCTAAAAAACTTATTTTACTATTGTTTGTTATAGAATCTTCGATTTTACAGATGTATGTGCTTATTTATGTTTTTTTTAAAAAATATTAAATGAACTTCGCTTGGTAAGTAAATCACAGATCATGTGACTTGGCCTGTATTTTATTGGTTGCAGTTCAAGCTTATGGAGAATTATACATGTTATATAGAAATCTAGAATATTCACTTATTAATACCTCTAACCTTGCACTGATCTCTTTAGGCTATTTTTTATTGGTTGACAGTTCACAACTTTAGTCACATCTTAAAGTAGAATAGTTCATGACAAGGACTAATTCTTATGATTACTGATCTTAATTCTCAACAAGACATTATCAATATTAAAGAAGATATACAGGTCTCAGATGATAAATATGATCTTTTTAGTAAAACAAATATAACCTTCATACCAATGAAAGAGATAAAAAAGCTTCCTACAAAGATTTATAAGGATCACAAGTTCTTTATTAACAAAAGACAAAAACTGTTACAATTCTTTCTGTACAATAAATTTATTAAGTTTACTTTTTCTCTAATAGATAAAGAAATACTCAAATGAATGCACAAGAACACAAAGAAGATAGATAAATTGTTACAGAGAATATTATATTAGACTTTTGCAGTTCTCAAACCTTTTGACACATTAATTAAAGTACTATATAAAACAAAATCAAATTAAAGTAGTAAACATGCATTTGAAACATGGAAATATATGAAACAATTATTGCTATTAGTTAGAATCTTAGTTTTGAATGCTTTATTATATATAGATAAACAGAGACAAGAACAAGCAATCAAGTACATTAATTCTTTACATTAAATAAAATTAAAGGTAGAAACATTATTTGCATACAAACTTTCAAAAATTATTAAAATAGAGAATGAAAAAACTAAATTCATTAATAATACCTTATAGTAGAAAAAATAATCACAAAATCTTCAATTGAATTATAAAGGAAAACTTTTATAGCAAGACCCAAGTATTAGGAAAAAAGGTTATCAAAGATCAATCTTAAACATATGAAACTATTACTAAAATTTTTAGTAGTATAAATTTCAAGCTCAGTTTTATCAACAAAATACCACATAATAGATATGATAGAGACATGATTGTTTGCTTTGCAGTAAGGTGATTCGAGACATTTAGTGATTCATAGGTCTCAAGATTAATAAAAGAAGAATATCAACCCGTTTAGTTAAAATTATCTTTATTAAGAATTCAAAACTTATCACAATAAGACCTATCGACACAAGACTTAATATTATTAAAAACAGAAGTTACAAGTTTGTTACAACAAAAAGTAATTATAGAGCTATTTTTGGATACATTATGTTTCATATCAAAGATGTTTCTAATACTCAAATAGTCAGAAGAATTATATTCAGTCATAGACTTTAGAACATTAAATTTATTTATATTATAATAGCATTTCAAAATAAAAGGTATGTAGTTAGTAAAATTATTGTTAAAGAAAAGAGATTTTTTAATGAAGATAAACATCAAAAGTGCCTTTTATCATATTCTTTTGGAGCTACACTCAAGACTCTATTTTGTATTTAACTTTCTTAATATGCAATATGCATTTACAGTCTTATTTTTTGACTTGATAATGAGTTTAAAATTTTTTACCAAGATTTTAAAACCAGTAATAAAATTACTAAGGATATAAGAAATCAGACTAATGGCCTATCTTGATAACATTTTAATACTAATGGGCTCCAAGAAACAAGCAATAGAGCATACAGAAAAGGTTTATAAAATGCTCAAATAACTTGGGTTTATTATAAATAAAAAAAAGTTTCAACTAACTCTATCTTAACAAGTTGAGTTTCTGAATCTTAATATAAATTTGAACAATATGATGTTCACAATTTCATCAAAAAAATAAAAAACATACTGAGAAAATGCTGATCAATATTATCTAGAAAAAAGGTTCATATATGCAAACTAGTAGCATTACTAGAGAAGTTGAATGCAATAGCAGAAGCAATCTATTCAATAAAACTTTTTCTAAAGCTCTTCTATAGAACAAAAACTGAGCATTAAGAAATAGAGATAGAATGCAGTAATTCTACTATTATTAGAGAGCAAAAAATAGTAAGAAAATTAGATCAGCAATCTAAAAAGTTAAATAGAAGAAGTATCATACAAGATCTTTTAACGATAACTATTTATACTAATGCCTTCAGATTAGAATAAAGAGCAGTTTCAAATATTTAAATAATCTATAAGGAACATCTATAGTATAGATAGGCAAATTATACTTATTATAAAATAATAATATAAAAACTATCAATTTTAAGTTAATTTAAGCTATAAACCTAATTCTAACTCTAACTCTAACTCTAATCTAATCTTAATTAAACTTAAATTAGTTAAAATAGTTAGTTATTTATATTATAATTTTATAATAATTATATTTGCCCACCTATACTATAGTTCAACTATCTATAAGTTTTGGAACAACTAGACAACAGATGACCATATAAACAAACTGAAGCTATTGGCAGTAATATTAGCATTAGATAGATAAAGTCATATTAAGATTGCATAATAATAATTTGAAGTAACAATATAACTACAGTGTTATATATAAACAATCAAGAAAAAACAACATTCTCACATCTGAGTCAATTAGCAGAATACATATGAATCAAATGTCTCAATAGATAGATAAAATTAGTAGCAAAGTACATATTAGAACAACTAAACATATAGGCAAACAGAGCATTGAGATTAAAAGAGAATAGACACAATTAGATGATTTTCAAAAGAATCTTTAATCAAGTTCAACAAATTTGGGCCTAGAGAAATCTGAATCTGTTTGCCAATTATCAAAATCACTTGACACTAAACTATATATCATGGAAAGTGAACTCAAAGGCAATAGCTACAGATATACTACAACTTCTATAGAAGAGGTAAAGTATTTGGGCAAACCCATCACAGATTCTATTATCAAGAGTTTTGAACAAAGTTATAAAGAAAAAGATAACAATAGTATTAATTTTTCTTTTGTAGCAATTAGCTTTATAGTTTTTTATTCTGCTATTACTTCTAGACAATTATCCAAGACTGTTATCCAGAGGCTTAGTAATATGAACAGAGAATTACAACAAGTTTAATTAAATAAGTTGTTTGAATTTGTACACAGCACATATATCAAAAATCACCTCTTGGCATAAGACTTTTTTAAGAAGGCTATTAACTTGTACATTGCAGCAAATAATAAAAATGCTTCTAAAATAATGTTCTCAAATGTTAAAAAATAAATTAATTAGTGTAAAAAAAGAAAATTAATCTTATTATGTGCCCTCTGAATGATATAATACTGTTTTTTAATAAACAAGTCAGTTTGAAAAAGGCATACAACATGATTGCAAGATATAGATTTATGATTAGTAAAGTATATAACTGGATTGATGTTTTACCTATTGGATCACATTACTTAATAATTAAAATAATAAGAAATATATACAACTTAAATTCATCATCTTTACAAAAAGACAGCATCATAGATTTAGTTTCATCTTTTAATAAAATTTGTTCATTTGAAAACAATAATACAATGAAAATCATAAACTTGCTTTGAAAAGTAACAGTTCTTTTAACTATTACTACTGCTAGCTGATTCACTAACTTAGCTCTAATAGATATCACATTAGACTTATGTACAGAACAAAGGCTTACTCTAAGTATTAAGAATCCAAAAAAATATAAGATCTTTATGACCTACAGAAAAAATAAATCCTTTACTAAAAAAATAAATATAGGAAGTTATGACAAATTACCAGAAATCTCACTATTAGTAATGCTTAATTCTTTGTTAAAACATACTAAAAACTGACATACTATAAGTAATCAGAAAACATATTTGTTTCTAATTTCTACTAGTCTTCACATTTCAGTATTAGTGAACATAATAGCAAGATGAGTTAAAAACATTCTAAAGAAATCATCACTAGTTTTAAGAACAAAGAATACAAAAGCACTAGCAACATTTTACATTCAGAATTTAAGAACTAATTTTATAACTATTTTAACAATAGGCAACTGGTCAAATCATAACACATATTAATGATTTTATCAAATAAATGTTATGTTTATGTTAGAAAAGAACTGTATTACTGAAGGTATACTAGAAAATGCAAATAGCAATCTTATTCCACATTAGTCACATGATCTGTGATCTACTTACTAAGTAAATTTTATTTATTCAAATGTATAAACTATGTGAAATGCATTTGTAAATAAATGAGCAAGGTAAGTAAATCAAAGGTCATTGTTCTTCTTTAACTCTACAAAAAAAAAAAAAAAAAATTTGAATCAGACTAGTCCATATACTAAACTAGAAATTGACATAACAATATTTAAAAAATAAAAAATAAAAAAACTTTAGACATTATAATTATTGAATAGGCATTTTTCATATATAGATTGTACAAATATAGAAAGATAGATTACTGGTTGGAAGTCATGGCCTAAAGAGGTCAGTACAAGGTTAGGAGTATTAATAAGCAAACATTCTAGATTTCTGTGTAACATGTATATTTCTCCATAAGCTTGGACTGCAACCAATAAAATTACAGGCCAAGTTACATGATCTGCGATTTACTTACCTTGCTCATCCATTTGCAAATGCATTTCACATAGTTCATACATTTGAATAAATGATAAATAAGTCACGCGGACCAATCAATTCCAAGTATTTGCATACAGAGGAATTTGTTCCTGGTACCTACCTTTTAAAGTATTTTTCGGGGTGCTACACCAAGTCACAATGACAGATTACCCAATCATATGCTGAGAATTGTACACGCATATTAACTTGCTTGTAAACCATACACTACGTTGTAAATTGTACAAACTCCGTTCCTGGCACACTACGTTGTACGTTGTACAAACTCCGTTCCTGGTATAAAGCACACGCCTAATAATTTAAACGGTAAGTTATTTTAAATACACAACACCAATATACAAAAATACCATTCCTGGTACTGTTTCGTCTAAAGCGAAGGTAATTCAAGTGATTATCTTCCACAATTTTGATGATCGCCGGCGAAGTACTACAAGAAAGAAAATCGAAAAATACAAAAAATGGCAGTCTAAACCTGCCTTGGATAGGTTAATTAAAAATGTCGGGAAGGCAATTCTGCATATATGCAACCACCTAAACCCTAACCTTAAAGTTGATCAAGTAAATTATTAATAAATATGAGTTGCCTCCGCTTTAGAAAGGTCTTCAAAATGCTATACTGCTATTGCAAAACATAGAGTTCCAATCCGGATAAATCTGTCATCCATTTATCCATATCCAAATTTATCTGGATATCCATTTACTATTAATATCCGGATAATTATCCGGATATCAATAGTAACCAGATAACAAATATATTCGGATATTGGATATCCGATGAATAAACGGATAATGGATTGGAACTCTAGCAAAACATATAAAAAAAGTTAGGATTAGGGTTCGTATATCAGGAACAGTACTCAAATCAAAAATTTTGTTTTTAACTCCAAGATCGGTACCGACGATCCATCAGGAACGGTATTTTTGCCACCAGCATAAATTTTTTTCACTAATAAAAGATAATATTCATATTATAATTTGTTCGGTATGTACATACGTACGTGCATGAGTAAAATCCGTATGCACGTTCTGTCAGAAAGAGCTAACACAACAAAATCACATGAAAACGCAATCCAATCAGATTCATGAATTCGGATACACCCATTCACTTGCCATTAGAGTTCCTATCCGTTATCCGTTTATTCATTTGTTCGGATATCGGTTTTACTATTGATATCCGGATAATTATCCGAATATTTGCCGGATTATCCGGATAAATTAAGATACGGATAAACGGATGATGGATTATCCGGATCGGAACTCTACTTGCCATATAACCATGCACTTCGTTGCGCTCCGTTCCTGGTATAAATAGTAATGCTGTGGGTAGTGATGGGCCACGCGCGGGATGCGCGGATTTTTAATATGAGATTATTTAGCCTGTATTAGCATATCATCTTGCCTGCATTAACATTAATGGGCCAATTTCTAATTAGCAATTGATATACATAAAAGTAATGCATATGCATTACTAGAATTTTGTTATTTCTGTACTTAGTATTCCATGTTATAATAAGAATATAGTCATTCTTTGAACAATGTTATTATAAAATGGGTGTTAATAAACCAATTTAACATCATTTTAAAAAATTTGGACCAGACCCAGATTATAAACAAAGGAATGCTAAATGTAATTATTATATGCAATGAATCAATTGTAAGATGTGAAAGATAATTGAAAGTATGTGTAATTATGTTAGTTTGGATTAGGGATGGGAATCGATTTTATGATCGGATAACTTAACCAATTAATCGATTAATCGGATAAAAAAATTAATCAATCGATATAAACTTTTTAAAATTGATTTATTTAAGTTAATTGGGCATCTTTATCATTTTCTAATAGATTTAATCTGTTATATATATTAATTTAATACTAATATTGAATATAACTTATTAATATAATACTTATTTATAAAATTATAAATAATATAAAACAATATAATATGTATAATAAATAAATATAAATAATAATATAATATATAATTTAATACGTATATAAATATAATAAAATATAAAGAATGTTATATTATAATATATAATATAATATATGAGTGACGAAAAAGGAAAACCTGTAAATTATTTCACCATTATCGAGATAATGAGTGAAATAATTTACAGGTTTTCCTTTTTCGTCACTCATAAAACAATAATTTAATTTCAAGCATTTTGGTTTATATTTTTCTTAGATTTTTTATATTTAATTTTTTTTTGTAATTTTTAGGTTTTTAATTTTAAATTTTTTTCTAATTCTTAAATTTTTAATTTTTTTTAATAAATATTTATAAAATTAAAATTAAATTAATAAATATATTACAATAAATAATTTCCAAATTAGTATTACTGTTTTGGAGATTCTAAATAGTCATTTTTCGTTTTTTAAACTGTTTTATTTTTTTTTAGATATCTTTTTTTTTTACCATTGTCATTATTGCATTATCATCAACAGATTTTCGAGCCCTTTATATAAAAATTAAATTTCTATCAATCATAAAGTATATTCAATCAGTAATATTTCTATCAATTTTGAAATCAAATTCGCCCAATTTCCCATGATTTTACATGTTATCATGATCTGCGAGGGCCACACTTTTTTGCAAAGCACAATAATTATTACTTAATTAAGAAATAATTCGTTAATAAAAATCGATTTTATTTATTAACATTGATTACTTTACCAAAATCGATCATCATAACCGATTAATCGATTATTAAAATCGATTTTAAAATATCCGATTTTCGATAATCGATTCCCATCCCAACATAATTATTACAATCGCACCCCTTGACATCGCCTCACACCTAACCCAAGTAGGGTAAAGTGGAGTCAACGTCCATTCCCAGCCGTATTGGTGCGAACAGGTTGGTCCAGATCGACCTTTCTTTAATTGGAGGGGTTGGTGAGGTCCCATATGGAGGCTTGTGTACTGTCATATGGCTTCCTTGGGGCCGGGCGCACATGTTTCAAGTGGATCGTCATGGGCACTACCGATTAGGTAAGTAGGCCACTATGACGATCACTTTGCAGGTTTTTCGGCTGACAGTTTTACCTCTGACAGTACGTATATATTCACTTATAAACAAAAAAAAAACTATACCTCAGAGAGTTTTTTTGCATTTCTTCTTCTAATTCGAATTGATTATCTTTCTTAAGAAATTAGCTTCATCTGAAACACGCTTTTCTAATTCATTAACTATTCAAATAATATCTACAACAATTTGAGATCCATTATGTATTGCACTTCTTCAATGCTCATGAATTTTTTGTATTAAAGCTTTTCTGTCTGCTTTCATTTATAAGATATATACTCAAAACATGTTTTTATTATTTTGAAATAAAACAATAGGTTTCATAATTAAGCAGGATGAACATGTACTATCCATCTTAGAAATATTATAAAGTTCAAAGAAAAATATTTTTTAACCTATTACTGTATTACATATACAGTAATATTAATCAAAATATCGGCATTATATATATATTTTACATCAATTAAATTATTAAATGTCGGCAAATAAATCTAAATACCGATTACTACCTGATTTTGGTGGCGATACTAGATAGCCTGTCAGATTCAGTAAGTGCAATTAATTCATCACTGATTTTAATTGTATGCCATATGACAAAAATTAATTGCAATTGATTTTTCGGTAAGCCTGGTCGTACGCCATAAGCAGAAGTTTGCCTGATTGGCTAATAATTTCAATTTAATTTTACATTATTTATACAGTTTAGAACACTTTTTAAAAAAACGAAAAGTAATTATAATGAAATAAAAAAAGTTGTATAGATGGTTTCATTAGAGCTGTAGGACTCCATAGCCATAAATAAGATCTAATTCTCGTCCATTTAAAAAAGGTAGTACAGTAATAACTTCTCAAAACCCAATAAAATCAACTTATTACTAAGATAATTTTTTTAAACGAATGATAATTAGATCTTATTTTTGACTATGGAGTCCTACAGCTCTAATAAAACCTTCTATATAATTTTTTTACTTTACTAAAAAAGTACTCTAAACTGTATAAATAATGTAAAATTGAATTTATTAACCAATCAGATGAACTTCAGCCTATGATGCCGTACGGTTCATTGGGACAGTTCTGCCTGCACTTCTATTCTGAAACAATAAGTACGTACACATAAACGCTAAGATATGTTATGGTTCGTATGTAATACGTAAAAAACAGAATCTCATATATATATACCAAACTTGATCCCATGTACAACACTGTATACAGTACACATTGCTCTCAAAAAAGAAACAATGACATAAAAAATAACTTATTAATCTAATCATATGCGTTAATACAAGTTCAGTAATAATTCTCTCTTTCATTGCAAAAAAATATAAAAAAATGTCATTCTTTAATAACATTCAAAATTTTACAAATAATGTGGGCCAATTTATTGCTAACAATCAACCAACATTAGATTTACCGAAAGTAATTGATGATGTTCGAAATTCAGTTGGTGATGTTCAAAATAACGTAGGCCAATTCATTGCTAACAATCAAGTAGTTGACAACGTCCGAAATTCAGTTGGTGATGTTCAAAATAGTATAAGACAAGTTGTTGCTAATGTTGATATACCAAAAGGAATTGATAGTATGAGACAAGTTGTCGCTAATGTTGATATACCAAAAGGAATTGATAATGTGAGACAAGTTGTCGCTAATGTTGATATA
>CAJVQA010004907.1:0-16885 GCA_910591915.1 Cetraspora pellucida
CTATTTTTAAATATTTATTTCTTATTTTTAGTTATTTTTATTTATTTTATTTTTCTTTAAATAAAAGATCTTCTACTGAGTATTCATGTATTTAAAATTATTACAACTTGCTAGTTTTTAGTAAATTTTATTACAGTGTATAGTTTTAATATAATATTGTATTGCTTTCATAAATTCTTTCTAAAAAGAATTTTCAACAGGCATAAAAAAAATATCAGCCAAATAAAAAAACTTTGCTAATATACTATCTATATCTAATTTATCTAATTGTACATAATTATTCAACTAGAATTCTGATCCTGAATTTTTAATAAATCTCTTATATTTTTTAAAAGTTTTTATATTTTAATAAATAGCCTTTTAATCAGTCAACTAAATCAACAGTTTTCTTCACAATAATTGCATTTTTTGATAAGATGTTTTTTGATTATGTTTATTGAATTCAGCAACTTTTGTAAAGTTCAACTGGATTTCTTTTAGAAGGGTCTTTCACAAACATAAGACATTTTTGAAAATTTTTTTATTTAATTTGTTTTTTTAATATTATTTAATTTTTTTTTTAAATATTGATTAATTTATTAATAATCATAATGCAATTTGGATTATGTTCAGATTATATTATATTATAATGTATTTTAACAGTTTTAAATCAAATATGTTTTTTAAGATCACATTTTAAAATGTTTACCATCTTTATTTATTACTAATATCTGTAGATTTAAAATTAATTTTAGATTAATTTAGTTTAATATGCTATTAATATTACCAATACTACAAATATTACCAATACCATCAATATTACCAATATTACCAATATTATTAACACTACTAATATACTAATACTACCAATATCACCAATGATAGATAGTAATTAGTAATAAATAAAGGTTGGTGCAACTATGTTAAATAGTTTTACCAACAAGCTTAGTTGTAATATAGTTAAATAATAATTTTTTACTTGTAATTTGAACAAAAATAAAAATATATTCATATAAGATAGTATTAGGATCTAAATAGGTCTTTGGTTTAAAAAACACAGTTTACTTTGTAATTTTTATTTAATTATATTAGATATTTCTGTTTTTAGTTTATTAGAGTTTGTAGAAAAAAGAAAGTATGATTTGCTGCCAGATTAGAAATTAGACTTGAAAATCAAAATATATATATTGTGAATTATAAAATACAATGATCAAAACATATATGTTAACTCTTTTCACTGATCTTTAATTTCTAAATAAGGTCAAAGAAACATAAAAAAAAATTCAAAAACAGTTTAGTAAACCTTATTTTAAACTCTAAGAAAAAAGACTCAGCATAAAAAATACAACTATTTTACTTTAATAACTGTATAAATAAAGTTCTGTTAAACAAAAGCTCTTGCTAGTTTTACAATTTTTGAAAAATTTTTTAGAGAAAATTGGGAAACAGCACTAGACTCTGAAAACAAGATTGGAACACATGACTAGATATCAACACAAACAAAACAACATATCATGTTATACTAAACAATAAATAATAATAACAAATAGCTTTATTAAAAAATAATGAGTAAGTACAATATGTGAAATAAACAAATAGATAAACAACAGAATAGTCTAGAAATGGAAGTACAAACTAAATTAGGACTACTATGCAGTACAAACCTAATTTAACATATTAAGAGTTTTAGTGATAGAAATAGAAAATATATAAATAGTAAAATACTAAATGCAGTCTTAGCAAATCCTATAAAAAATCCTAATAATTTAGAGTATATAGCAAGAGACTTGGCAATCTATAATCTAAAAAACATTATAGCAAATAATTTACTTCTTTACAGTCAAACACTAGAAGTACTCAAAATAGCAGAAGTATGCACAATTTCACATAGTATTATAGAAGAATGGGCAAAAAAATTAGCATCAATAAACATAATTCCTGAGTCATTTAGCTATCAAACAAACACAAATAAGGGAAAAACATTAAAGAAAGAAACAAAAGTAGAAGGAATGAAAGGTACAAAGAAGGTCAAAGAAGTAGAAATGCTTATACATATAGAAGAAAAATATCAAGAATATAAAAAGAGAAAAAAAGAAATGAATCAAGATTTAAAAAGAGATATAAAACAAATAGAAGAACTAAGCATTTTAACTACAAATCAACATAACTTCAAAGACTCCAAAATATGACTACAGAAAAACTGTTAATAAAAACAATGAGATGTGAAGGTAGTAATAGGAAAGAAGCAAATAAAAAAGACCAAGAAGAATTAACAGATGACAAAATATGCAATATTAAAGAAGACATCAAGAATATAGATAGAAGAATAGCAGAACTAAAAGCAGAAGAAAAAAAGCAAGAAACTGTAAAATTAACAAATACAATAGAGAAAAGTTAGTAGTCACCAAAAAACTATATATGTGATGGAAGTAAATCCTTTTAGGCAAACATGCCAACATATATAGTGTCAGGTGAAAACAAAGAAGAAAGAATTAAATATGCACAGTAAATTTTTTAAGAAAACTATCATATTAAATCAATTCAAGAACTTTTCAAAAAAAGAAATAGTTAGATAGAAATGAACTTCAACTATGAATTTAGCAGAGATGCAGCAATGGAAGATCAAAGAAAAAGAAGGTGAATGGCTTAAAATTATTCTAGAAGAACTAAAAAACCAAAAAAAGAAGCAAAAGTAGCAAGTACTAAGAAGCAAGAAAAAAGAAGTAAAAGAATCTAAAAATGCTATTAAATAAAGAAAAGAAAAAAAACTATGAAAATAGCTATATAACAGAAGATGAATTAAAAGCAGAAACACATCTAACAATATAGGATCTACCAGTCAATATCAATACAGAAGAAGTAGAACACATATGCAAAAGTATTAAAGAAGCTTATTAAAATACATCAAAAGGTCCAAATACAAAGCATTAACAGTAATTAAGGCAAGAAAAATAGAAGAATAAAGTATTCCATAGTAATTATCAATAGGAATACACAAACTTGCAAGAGTAATGATAGGAGAAGAAAATTATAATCAGCATAATATGCATAATTAATTTACAACTCAATTAGTAAAGCTTTCAGGAAATGCATCAAAAGTATTATTTTTATGATGTTTAAAGAAAAAGGGTGTAAAATCAGTATATATACTACCTAATAGAAATAGAAATCAAAGAAGATTAGCTACAATTACATTTGCATTAGCAGGGGAAATGGAAGCAGCACAAATGAAACCAATACATTTCAATAATTACTTACTCTTTTGGCAAGATCACAAGAAAGGAAACAAGAGATACATAAATAAGAGTAAAGAAGAAAAATATATTAATGAAAATAATACGAGTGAAAGTTCAGATATAGAAGTTTATAGGAACAGTAACTATGATAAAAAATAAAAGAAAAATAATAAACATTACAATAACTATAAAGAAAACCAAATTGAAAACAAAGAAGCACAATTACAAATACAGAGCCTTCTTCAAAAAATATTAAAAAGATTAGAAAGTTTAGAAATTCAACAAAGTTAGACAGCTCTGGCTGATCATTTCTAAGGCACACCAGTTGAATTAATGAACTTAAATGAGAAGATCAGAGATTTTTTGCAAGGTGAAAGAAGAGTTTTTGAAGAAAAAAAAGAAATCAAAATAGCATATCACAATGTTAATAGATTAAAGACTAAAGATTAGAAGTTAGATAACTTGCTTGGTTAGGCAGAAAAAAAGAAAATCACAATATTGAAAATTACTAAAACAAATCTTACAAAAAGAAAAGAAAAATTTTTAACATATATAATAAACAAAAGATATATAGGTTTTTGGACAAGCATAGCAGAAAATAAAAAAAAAGGTTTAAATATTAGAATTATAGTTGATGAATAATGAAATAAGCATGTAGATGCAGTCATAAAAATAAGTGAATATATAATAAAGATTATACTATACTTCAAACAATTGGATTTAGTAGTAATTGCTGTCTATATGCCACCAAATGATAAAGCAGCAGGAAAAAACATTTAGCAAAAAATTGTAAAAATAGTCACAAAGAAGAAAAGACAAATACAAGTTATTGTAATAAGTAATTTTAATCATATAGTAAACAACATTTTAGACAGACAATACCTACAAACAATAAATTACAAAAGGCTGCCAATCTTTTATTAGATAAAGAACCAAAACTTTAGAGACATATATAAAAACATAAACCCAATAAGTCAACAATATACATAATCAAATAAAGAAGTAACAACAAGAATTGATTATATATAGATATCAGAAAAATTGGTCTCAAGGTTACAAAAAGTAGAAATTGAAGAAGTAGAAGAGATTACAAAAAGTAATTACAAAATAATAAAAGCAGAAGTATGAATAAAGCATTTAGTAGCAGAAAAAAGCAAAACAGAAATTAAAAGAAAAAAACAGTTAAGAACTGTATACTTATATGATCAAGCAAAATCAGAAGACTGGGAAAATTATATGCAGAAATTACAAAACTGACTAGAAAAGAATAAGGTGTTAAAAGACATTCATAAAAAGAAGCAAAATGAAGAAAAAAAGGCAAAAAAAATAAACAACATATGAAACATAATAGAAGAAGCAATTATTATAGCAGCAAGTAAACATATATCAAAGAAAAAAGTATATAACACAACAACAAATAGAAGGAAAAATCCAAGAGAACAACAATGAAAAGAAAGCATTATTAAGCTTCAAAGACTAATAAAACATGTAAAAACAAAAAAAATCCAAACAGTAACAGAAAAAAAAAAAAGTAAAGTAAATAAATAGATAAAAACACTAGGCAAGAAAATTGGTGCAAAGCTTTTATGATTACAAAGACAATAGTCAATTGCATGAATAAAAGACATGAAAAGTTAGAAAAAGCTATTATTAGAAAGGAAAAAGAAAGACTAAGAACAAATGCAAAGAAAACAAATAGAAGAGAATATAGATAAAAAATGTAAAATAATTAGAACAGACCAGAAGAAGATGATAGTAAGTCTTCTAAATAAGCCTTATAAGAAAATATTACTCAACAGGTTCATTAAATAAATAGAAAAAGAAACAAATCTGCTAACAAGCTTAGAAGATGTCAGGTAGGAGTAGCAAAACACTATAAAAAACAATTTAGAAAAAAAAATACAAGATTAGAAGAAATGTCAAAAGAGTAGAAAGAAATATATAAACCACAGAAGAACATTAAAAAGAAATAGTACACAGAAGTTAAAAAAGAAATTGAGAAAAAAAAATAAAAAAAATATTAAGAGAACTAAAGATGCGAACAGCTCCAGACATATCAAATATAAGTTATATCCTGATAAAGTGTGCAGAAAAAAAAATACAAGAAGTATTTAGAAACTTTGCAGACCTATGTCTAGAAGGATGAAAGATATCAACTAAATAGAAGATAGCACAAGTCTATCCAATACCTAAAGATGTTAAGTAGAGATATAGTTTAAACAATATATAACCAATAGCACTAATAGAAACATTTAAAGAAGTTATAATAAAGATGATAATAAGAAGGCTTGCCAAAGTATTTACAAAAAAAAAATACTCAAAGGACCAAATTACGCAAGCCTTCCAGACAACTTAACAGAACAACTAGTACATATTCTTAATATAATAATGAAAGAAGCAAAAGAGAAAGATAAAGAAGTCTAGATACTCTTATAAAACATAAAAAAAGCATTTAACTCAGTCCTACTTAAGAGCCTAGAATTAGTATTGCGAAGAGTTAAAGTGCCTAAAAGAACAATAAAGTAATTCTGGATCTGTTTCATGAAAGACAACTAAAGATTATTATAGCTTACAGCCTAACAGAAGATATAATAGCAGAAGCTGGCATAGATCAAAGAGAAGTAATATTTTTATTAATATAGTAACTTTTCTATAATCTACTGCTAGAGAGAATATAAAAAGATAAAAATTTAGAAAATACAGTTGAACAGCAGATCAAAAGAGAAATGCAATGCAACAATATCACAAAGTACCATCAAGCAGCTATTGCATATGCAGATGACACAACATGGATTGCAAATAGTAAAAGACAGCTAATAGAAATATTAGAAATAGTAGAAGAATTTTTTAAGATGAATGATATAGAGATAAATGGATCTAAATCAAAGCTGTTGATAATAAATATAAAAATAAAGAAAGAAGAAAGAGAAGTAATTTTTGGAAAAAGCAAGATAATAGAAAAAGCAAAGAACAAAATAGTTCAATTACTAGAAATATAGCTAAATAACAAAATAAGTGAAGTGCAAGTAAAAAAAAAAGCTAAAGAAATAATTAACCAAAAAAAAAGAGATTTTAGATACAAAAAGATGACAATAAGTCAGATTGTATATATAAACAATATGGTAATAATACCAAAATTAAGTTATATATTATAGCTAACAAAAATATCAAAAAAAGTATAAATAAAATATATTAACTAATAATAAGTTTAGTGAAGCAAAATAGCAACTTTCAAAAAACATTAGAAAATTATGTAATAAAACACAAAGATTTTAAAAGCTGCAAACACTATGACAAGAATTAATAACAAAACAAATAAGTAGCCTATTAGCAAGACTAAACAGACAAGATAGTCTTGAACAGTTAACAAAATTAAGAATAACACAAGGGTGTCAGAAAGCAGGCTTAATGAAAGATATATGAAAAATAAAGAAGATGCCAAAAAATATAGAAGGTTGGAAAAGTAACTTAGCTTGTTTAATATTGCTAAAAGCAAGAAAGCTTAATATAAACATAAGAATGAAAGACAATTTATGAACAATGTTTGAACATAGAATCAAAATAAAAAAACTCATAAATATGCAGTTACAGAAAAGAAGTGGTATGAAAATAAATGAAACAGGCTTAATATATTTAAGCCAGCTAATAGATACAAAAGGAGAATGATTAATTACATGATAGCAGCTAAAAAGTTACCAAGGTTTATCAAGTAAAGAAAAAAAAACAGAATAGTTTAAAGTAATAAAATAAGAAGTGTTTATTAAACTAGAAAATAGAGAAGTTAAAAGACAATTTAGAATAATCGAACAAAATACTCAAGCAATGCAAATGAGATGGAAATATATTTCAGAAGACAAAAGAAAGAAAGAATAGATAGCACATGGTGCACAAAAGAATTGACAGTTAGGAAAGATAGTTAAGAAAAAAAAGAAAAAAATACTAGTAGAACATTGGCAAATGCAGAACAAAAAAAGTGAATTAGCTATCGAAATTAGCAGATGTAAGGGTTTTACAAAAAAAGAAAAACATCAAGAAAATCCTGTTAGCAGTAGATAAGAGTAAACAACAGAATTAATGTAATTCCAGATGTATTAATAAAAAAAGATAGCAACAAGATTAAAATAGCAATAGATCAAATAACAGAAATGATAAAGACAAATAAATCAGAGATAGAAGAACAGAAACTCAAGAGACTAAGTATAATAGAAGAGCCAGAAGTAGAAACAATCAGAAGAAAAAGTTAAAAGACAGCATTAGTCAAGAAATAGTAAAAATCTTAAGAAGAAATATAATAAGAAACAAGAACAAGTATATAATATATACAGATAGAGCAGCAAACCTAAAGACTAAAAAAGATGCAGAAAGCAGAAATAGTATAGATATAGGATGGGTGCAAACAGATGAAACACAAGAATGGCCAAAAGAAGAAATAGCATTAGGTCTAAAAGAATAGTAAACATTAACAATGGCTGAGTTAGTTGCAATATAGGCTGCAATTTTAACAATACCAAGAGAAAAGCAAGTAGAAATATATATAGATAGCAATGTGACAATAAGAAACATTAGTAGAGGCTTAGAACAAGTATGCAGAAATAAGATTTTCAAAAAGAAAAATGCAATATGGATAATGAAAATTAGAAAGCTTATTATGACAAAAAACATTCAGATAAAGTTTGTTAAAGTTAAAAGTCACGGTAAAGATAGATAAAATGATAAAGCTGATAGTTTAGCAAAAAAAAATGCAACAAATAAAAAGATAATACAGATTGAAAAAGTCAGTTGTGAAGAGATAGAGTACTGTCTAGAGTAGAAAAACAAATATACTGATATACTAGCAAAACTGCTATGCAAATTAATAATGAATGCAAGATTAGAAGCAGAATAGAAAAAAACAAAAGCAATTAGAGAAGTAGAACCAGAAACAGAAATAATAATCTATAATTGATATACTTTTGGAACAGATTAAAGATATCTAAAGGAGTATACTGCACAACAAGAAGTAGTAGTACCAAAAGAAACATATTTATAAAGTGCATAATGGATAAACTTCCAATCCTAGAAGAGTTTAACAAAAGAAAACCAGATGTATACACAATAATGAAGTGCCAAGTGTGCCAAGATCAAACAAAAAAATACAAACATATTTGGCAGCATGTAAGAAACAAAAGAATTTGTGAAAAAAATCCAAAAAGTGATCATCACAACAGCCTAGAAGAGATTAAAGAAAGAAGAAAAAGTTCAAGTTCCTCTATATGTATTATATACAGTACTTTTCAAAAAAACAAAAATAGAGGAAATTAAAATAAGAAAAGCATTAATTAAAAGTTTTATTTTAAAAGAAACACAGGACAAATTAAGGCAGCTTTTAAGTACAAAATTAAGGTAGCAGTTTATAAATATAATAGCAAGAACAGCCTAAGATATATTCTATAAACAAGTATGAAAAATCTAATGTGAGAAGATCAATGAATAGGAAAAAAATGAAGAAATAATGAGTAGGATAAAAAAAAGAAAAGAAAAAGAAAGAAAAGCACCAAGTAAAAAAGAAAAACTAAATCAGCAAATCATAGAAAAAAGAAAAAAGAAAGCAAAAGAAAAAGAAAAACAAATCAGAAAAAAAGCACAGAAAACAATTTTAGAGCTTGTCATAAAAAGGAAAAGACCCTTTCATTATAAACTTTAAGTAGTTAGATGAGTAACTTACTTTTGCTTGAAGTAATATAGCAGATTGCACTTAGGTACCATTAGGGTAGCCAGGTGATGCTGGGCTTAATAGTTAAGGATATTTATGTAATTGCAAATGTAATTTCAAAATCTTAATAAAGCACTAGCATGACTGCTTAAGGAAAAAAAAAAAAAAAAAAAATATGCTAAGACCTCTAGAGTCGATAGCATAGCAGTTATGCTCTGAGGTCACAAATCGCAAGGTTGCCAGTCAAATCCTAGTGACAGCAATTGTAGAGATGCATTTCTAAAAATAGGGAACTGCAACACCATGGCACTAGAGATCCAGGATGTCATCAGATGGACTTATTTCTAAAAAAGGCAAGTGACCTGCAATTGAGAAGCCACTTAGTGATGAACATGAGTTAGAATCTAATTTGGAATAACCAAAGTTATAAGACATAATGTGAGACTGAAAGTCTGACAATGAGAGATACTACATGAACTCATGGCAACAATCGGTTCTGAATAGAGCCTGATAAAACCTTCTGATACCAGCAGGGATCGGTGTGACAGTCGTTCTTGGAAAGTTTAAAAGTACAGACTGGGAGAGGTCGAGGTTCAGTTCCGGAAGTATATTGAGAACATTAGTTCGAAAAAATGTGAAGAAATGGGAAGGATCTTGGCAGAACTAGCCAAAGAATAAAAAAAAAAATAATAATAATAAAATAAAGTATGCTAAAACCTACTTTATAATAATATTTCAAACTATGAAGTTGTTAAAAAAATAATAAAGTCTATAATAAGTTTAGCTAAACACAAATTAGAAATTGCAAAAACAGTAAGCAATAGTATAATTATATACAAAAATATAAGCAATTATAATGCACTTATAAAATCAACTTGTAACAAAATAGATTACAGGTTTATATATAAAATTTAACTCAACAAAGCCAAAAAAAATGCTTACAAAAATTAAAGTAAACTAAGATCTTTTACTTATCAGTGCAATAAAAAAGAATTGATACAAAATTATATTAAAAGTTTATAAAAAACAATTTGATATATCAAATAATATTAAAGACAAAAACTTGCAAATAGCATTTTATTTAATAATATAAACATAAAAAAAATAATATACAAATAAAGATTACAAAAACATTAAAAAACAAATTTACACTTCAGATAATCTTAGTACTAAAAAAACTTAATATAACCTTAATAAACTAGCTTATTAATAAGCAAACAACAAAATAATCTTATAGTAATAACTCAAATTACTAAAAAAAGAATCAAGCAAAAGTAGACTTATTAGTTAGTTTAAAAAATTAAAAAAAACTATATTAGAAAACAAGAATAATAAACAATTAAAGCTAAAGTATATATTACTAAATAAAAATATAAAGGCACTTCAAATATCTCATAATAGTTGCTCAAAAATAATAGAAAAAAAATAAATAGTATTAATATTATTAAAGAAAAGAAAAACTAATGACTTAATAAAAAGAACAATTATTATAAATATGTTAAAAAAAGTACTTATAGTACATTAAAAGATAAAGCTTGAAAAAAACAAAATAAGCAAAACTTTTAAAAAATATAAAGAACATAGTTTTAATTATATAAAAGAACTAACAAGTTATAAAAAATAGAGTAACAGAAAAAAAATTTAAAATTTTTGTTATGTTTTATCATAAAAGAAATAGAGCTATTGCTTAAGATAAACTAAGAAAAATAACTAGTTTGCAAAAAAAGCAAAGATAAAGTAAATGAACTTAAAACTTAGTTTAAAAATATAACATACTATCAAAAAACAACAGTTAAATAAAAGCTAAAAGAACTTCTTATCTTTAAGAACTAGAAAAATAATTCAAATTAGATAAAAATTTATTTTTATACAAATAGTTTACTCAATAAGTTAGTAGCAAAAAATGCTTCAAATATTAATTATATAGAAGCAAACTAGATACAAGAAAATATAAAAAAAACAATAAATAATAAATAAAAGTGCTATAGATGCCTGAAATTGGCTCTTATTAACAAAATCAAAGTTACTAGCTATTTGACTAGTGCTTTTAATAATATAAAAAAAATAAAAGTTAAAATCTATACAAATAATATAACAACAATATTAGATTTTAACAAAAAAATAAGTAAACAATAAATTAAAAAAAATTACAATTTAAAAAAAAGTATTAATTTTGAATAAACTCTATCTACTGATCCTTTTTTACAACTTTAGTCAAAACACAAAATCATAAATAACTCAACAAAATGTATAGAAAATACACAAAAAAGCATTAAGAAAAAAAATGCAAACAAGCAAAATACATAAATAGAATATAAAGTTGTGGCAAAAAAAAAAACCAAAAGATATAGCATTATTTTTTGTTAAAAAATAAAGAAAATTTTAAAAAAATTGGAATTTTCTGAGAAACTACAGCTGACCTAGAAAATAACAGACAACAACACATGACCAGTCATCTGAGCAAACAACAAGTAAACAAATGCAATATATACAAATTTGGAAATAAATAACATATATAACAAAATAAACAAAAAAACAGATAATAGAACTAGATATGCAAAGTAGGCTAGAATAAAATCTAATGCATATAAAAGTTACACAAACACAGAGCTTACTTAGATATGTTAGCAATTATAGGGCAAAAGTAATAAGATATACAGATAGCAAAGAAATCATCAAAGTTTTAGATACAACAAAACCAGCAAGCTTAGATAATATAAAGTTAATAACAAAAAGCTTAGTAGTAAAAGATGTAGACAGAATCACAGTATATAATTTGCTTCTATATAGTCAAATAATAATAGCATTTAAAAAAGTGAATAGTATAGAATTACAAAACAAAAATATAAAAGAATGTAATATGAAAATTAGAAATATGAGCTTGAACCCAAAATCAGTTAAATTTTTTTTAAATATGAAATCAAAGAAGAATGTTAAAAAAAAAGAACAAAATGCAAGAAATAGAAATTATAACAAGTAACAAGAATGTTAAAGTAGAAAGTAGTAAAAGAAAAAGATAACATCTAGAAGAAAAAAAAAATATTATTGATAAAATAAAAAAACAAGAAATAAAAAAATTACAAACTAAGAAGTTAGAAAAACAACTGCAATATAAAGAAGAAATAAAAATCTTTTTAGAACATAGTATATAGGCTCTAGCAAATAGAAAATGTAGCAACAATAGTTTATAAAAAGCCAAAATACTAATTAGCAATCTGGAAGAAAACACAGTTCAAAAAAGACTACAATATATAAAAAGTTTGTTAAGAGAAAACAAGTATATAAAGTTTGTTAAAGAAAAAGCAACAAGAGAAAACAAATAGATGGAGGTAGACTTTAACTGTAATAGCAGCAGAGAAGCAGCAATAAAAAAACTTTACAAAAAAGATATAACTATAGCAGAAACTACAAAAAAAAAAAAAACAAGAACAAAACAACATGTGAATACAAAAGCATTATATAAAAACCAAAAAGAAAAAGAAAACATCATAACAAAAATGCTTAATCAGAAGAGTAAAGAGAAAAAAACAAAAAAAAACAAACAAATTCAGAACCTTTTAGCAAATATAAAAGAGAAAGAAGTCAAATTTATTTGCAGAAATATATAAGATGCACAAGTGATTAAAATCAAAAAAACAAAATTTAAGGTATTAGCAATAATACAATTTACATTTTTAGAAAAAAAAAGAGTTCTATAAGCACTATCATTTGATAATAACAATCTAGTACAGATAACATGAGGTTATAAAGACTATATACAAAAAGAGAACTAAGGATAACATACTGCTAAACTAATAAGTTTAACAAAAAAGTCTTTTAGATCTTACTGCTAAGATGTCTAAAAAACAAGGAAGTAAAAACAGTACATATTTCTTCAAACAGAAATAAAAACCCAAGAGATATAGTAACAATTATTTTTACAAATAACAAATTTAAAAAGAGCCATAAGCAAACTAATAAGATATTACAACTATATACTATATTAGAAGTTAAAAGAAAAAGCAACTACAGAATACACAAATTCTGAAGAAACAAACAAATACAAATATAATGTACAAAAACAAGAAAAAAAGAAGTAAAATTTAAAGAAGACCAGCAATAAGCAAAAAACCAAAGCAAGAAGAAAACATCAAAGAAAAGTATAGAAAAGACAACAAAAAGAATAGCAAAAAGGCAGAAGAAGTTTAAGAAAAAATTGAGTTTCACTAACATTACTAAAATTTTTAAGCAGATTTATATTGATATATAGCATTTAATTAATATATATTAATTAAATGCTATTTATCGATATATATTACTAATAATAAATAATAATTTTTGATATATAACAATATTAAATGATTATTATCACTATCAATTAGTAATGATTTTTATAAAATTCATTAAAATTTTTCAAAGTTTGATTTTAATTTTCTCAATAACTACTAATCCAAATCAATTCAAATTTTTACTATAGATAGTATATATGTTCAACTATCTTATTCTAAACTTTTAGCTAATTTAGATTAATAGTTCATAAAAAATCACTTGTAAATAATAATTAATTTTTTGTAAAAAATTAACAATTATTTATAAGTGATTTCTTATGAACTATTAATTTAAATTAGCTAAAAATTTAGTATAAGATAGTTGAACATATATACTATCTACAGTAAAAATTTGAGCCAATTTGGATTAGTAATTATTAAAAAAATTAATATAAATAATTAAGTAAATTTAATGAAATTTTGTTATATATTGTTAATAATTACCTACAATAATACTCTACAGAGATGTTATATATTAATAATAATATGAATATTATTATTGATATATAGCACTTTTAAAAATTTGGTGATGAAAAGATTCTTCAAGACATATTAAAACAGGCTCTAACTGCCCAATGCTTCTAAAAGTAGTTATAGTTGAAAACACAAATATGAATAAGAAGATTACAGAATTTTTGCAAAACAAAAGAGAAGCATTTAAGAAAAAACAACTAAAACAGCCTTCTTATTCAATAGAAATCAAAAGCAAAAAAGATAAAGAAAAAGAAGTTGATATAATAGTATTAAAAAATAATCAACTCAAAGAAAAGTAGAAATAAAAAGCCAGAAAAGAACTTAAAATAATATGTTATAATATTAATAGACTTAAAACTAAGAAATAGAAGTTAGAAAATCTGGCAGAATAGGTAAAAAAAAAAGAAATAACAATTATAAGTATAGTAGAGATAAACATAACAAAAAGAGAAGAAAAGTTTCTATTATACAGTCTAAATATACAATATAAAGGATTTTGAACTAGTGTAGCACAAAACAAAAAAAAAGAATCAAGTATAGAAATATTAATAAATAAAAAATAAGAAAAGCATGTAGAAGCTATAAGAAGAAGCAGTGAATATATAATAGAAGTACAAATATACTTTAAACAATTAGAGATAATTGTAATAAGAATATATATATTACTGAATAATAAATTAATTAGCAGAAGTATGCAACAAAAAGTAATAGAACTAATTTTAAAGAAAAAAAGATATACAAATAATTATACTCAGAGATTTCAACCACACAGTAGAAAATATATTAGATAGACAATATCTACAAACAAGTTATAAAAAGTTATCAATATTTAGTTAGCTTAAAAAAACAAAAGTTTGCAAATATGTATAGAAGTTTTTATCTAACAAAAAAAACATACGCATAATCAAACAAAAACATTGCAACAAGAATAGACTATATATGGATATCAGAAGTTCTCATATTAGATTTGCAAAAAGCAAAAATAGAAAAGACAAAAGAACTAACAGATAGTGATCACAAAATAGTAACTACAGAAATATGGCTAAAACATGCAATAGTAAACAACAGCAAGGCAAAAGTTAAACATAAAGACCAAGCAAGAATGTATATTTATATGATGAAGTAAAGCAAAAAGATTAATAAGAGTATATAACAGAACTACAGAGACAGCTAGAATAAAAGAAAGTAATAAAACAACTATTAGAAGATAATTTTGATACTAATTGCAATATGAATGCAATAAGTAATATATAAGAAGCAATAGAATATGCTATACTTGAAGCAACAAATAAACATATTCTAAGAAAAAAGATTTTTAATACAAAGATAAATAGAAAGCAAAGTTAAAGAAAATAACAGTAGTATAAGCATATTGTAGAGCTGCAACAAATAATCAAAAAGGCAAAAAGAAAAAAGAATTAAAAGGCAAAAGAAGAAGAAAGAAAATAAATAAACAGAAAACTTAAAATAATAGAAAAAAAAATAGAAGTAATGTTATCAGAATTGCACAGATAGTAATCAGAGGCCTGAATAGAAGATATTAAAGGCTGGCAAAGAATACTTAAAGAAAAGAGAAAAGAAGAATAAAAACAGTTACAAAGAAAGCAGATTCAAAAAAATATAAACAAAAGATTTAAAATGATTAAAACAGATCAAGACAGAATAATTGTAAGCCTTCTCAATAGACTATACAAAAAGATAGTCATTGACAGATTCATAATATAAAAAGAAAAAAAAAAAGAACTAATAAAAGAGCCAAATGCAATTAAAGCAGGACTAGAAGAACACTATAAAAATCAGTTTAAGAAAAGAAAAACCAAGCTAAAAGAAATATTAGAAGAATAAAAAGAGATATATGAGCCAAGAAATTAAATTAATAACTTATGATATGATAAAGTAGAAAAGAAAATAAATAAGAAAGAATAAAATAAAATACCAAAAAATCACAAAACAGACATAGTCTTAGAAATATCTAATATAAATTATATATTAATTAAGTATACAAATAGAAAAATACAGAAAATCTTTAGAATGTTTGCAGAACTTATATTAAAAAAAAGTAAAATACCAAGCAAGTGAAAAATAGTACAAATATATTTAATTTCAAAAAATATTAAATAAGACTATAGTCTTAATAATATAAAACTAATTGCATTAATTGAGAAGTAGTTACCAAGTAACTCAACAGAACAATCAATACATATTTTAAATATAATAATAGAAGAAGTTCAAAAGAAAAATAAAGAAATATAGATACTTTTATAAGATATAAAGAAAGCATTTGACTTAGTCTCATTAAAGAGCCTAGAGTTGATATTCAAAAAAGTCAAAATACTGCAGAAAACAAGAAAATATATAATGAATCTTTTTAC
The DNA here is from genome assembly GCA_910591915.1 of Cetraspora pellucida. Taxonomy (NCBI): domain Eukaryota; kingdom Fungi; phylum Glomeromycota; class Glomeromycetes; order Diversisporales; family Gigasporaceae; genus Cetraspora; species Cetraspora pellucida. Next base: position 16,061 of record CAJVQA010004907.1, read on the forward strand.
CAAAAGACAATTAAAAGTTATTACAACATATAGCCTAATAGAAGAAATAATAGCAGAAGACAAAATAAATTAAAGCAAGATAATCTCACTTCTAATATCGCAGCTTTTTTATAACTATTACTAGAAAGGATTCAAGAAAATAAAACATTTGGCTATATAGTAAAACAGAAAATAAAAGAAAGAACACATAGTAATACTATTACAAGTTATAGACAAGCTGCAATAGCATATGCAGATAACACTATATGGATTGCAAATAACAAGAAGCAACTATTAAAAATCTTAGAAATCACAGAAGAATTCTTCAAAGCCAATAATATTAAAATAAATAGATCCAAGTTAAAATTTATAATAATGAATACTAAGCTTAAAGAAGAAGAAAAAAAGATCTTTTTTGAACAAAACAAGATAAAAAAAAACCAAAAAACAAAATAATAAGATTACTAGGAATTGGCTAAATAATAGAATGAAAGAGTCACTAGTTGAAAAAAAAGCAAAAAAAATAGTTAATCAAATAGTCAAAGACCTCAGATACAAAAAAATAACAATGAGCCAAATTGTATATATAAACTATCCAGTAATTATTTCAAAATTGAGATATCTATTATAATTAACAAAAATGATATTAACAAAATATATCAATCTCTAATATGCTTGGCAAAACACAAATATAATATAATGTATATAGCAAATAATTATATAATAAAACCAGAGTTGGTCAAATTACTAATCGACCAAAAATTTGTTAGTCGAACTGGTCTGGTCAAATTGGTCAAATGGTCTGGTCAAATTGGTCAAATGGTCTAGCCTATTAAATAAATAATT
>CAJVQA010004908.1:0-16885 GCA_910591915.1 Cetraspora pellucida
TGTTGTTGTAGAGTTAATAATTGAGCCAGGATAGAAGTCTTTAAGGATTGGTTTTAAGAAATCTAAAGTTTGAATTCCAGATGTTGTAAATGAAGATAAGGAGGAGTTTTCTGGTATAAGATAACTTTTGAACCAGTCTAAGGATTGGTTTTGTTGTGTTGTAGTTGTAGGTTCATTTTAGGATTATAATCGATAATAGTATTTAAAGAAGGTTTAAAGTTGAGAATAATTTAAAACAGAGATATATAAGTGCTTTTTAGAGTAGTTTTTAGTAAGAATAGAGAGTTTTATAATATAGGTAGCAAAAAAAAACAGGTGAAAAGAATGGAAATTGGATGAAAAAATTGAGTTTTTTAAGATTGACAGTAAATTTTCTAGAGAGCTAGTAAATTTTCCAGATTCCTTTGAGGAAAATTAAAAAAATAATGCGTATTTGGATATTTTCAAGGTTGGTAAAAAGTAAAATTTTTAGAACAACCCAGTAAATTGGCCAATAGAATTTCAGAAGAGAGTTTGGATGAGAGTTTGGATAGAAATATAGATAATTTAGTAAGTTTTGGTCCATTTAAAATAAAATATATATTAAAATGATCATCTCAGTGAGCTAGATATTTTTGTTTAATAAAAGAAGATAAGTTTGTTTAGTAAAATTTAATGAAAATAGAGAGTGTGTGTTTTTTAAGAGAATGTTAGTTTATACATAATGTAGTAAATAGAATTTGATGAAATTAGTATAGTTAGAAATAGAGAGTTTAGTGTATTTAGTTTAAACAGAAGTAAAGAAGTAATATTAAGTATAAATTAAAGAAAGTTAAAAATTGTATAAATAAAAATAATTTTATTTAAATGTAAGAGTTTTTTATATTGGAAGAATAGATATAAATAAATTTATATTGTTTTTAGATTAGAAAATTGTAAGGAAGAAGTTTAATTAAAAGTTTAAGGGTTGTTAGTTTAGTAAAATATTGAAAAAAGTTAAATTGTTTGTTTAAGAGAAGTTGGTTTTAGTAATCTACAAGAAGAGTTAGGTAATTGGTCCAAGATCATATATGTTAGATTAATGTAGATAGTTAATAAGTTGAAATTTGGATGAGGAACTACAAATATTGTTATGTGTGTTAAAGTTTTCAAGAACAATTGGATATAAATTCAATTGATGGACTTGTTGAATCCATGTGATTACTGTGTTTTGTGTTTTGTTCTGTTTTTGCATATCAGTGAAAAAGAGGTAAACTGCAATAATATGAAGTTTAATATCACTTTTGAAGAAAAAGTCTAAAGCAATAGCTCCATCTGAATGTGTTTAACAATTATGTATATGAGGTTTGAGTTGGTTATGAATCATAATAGCAGTGCCTTCTGCTGAGTTTTTAGAGTTGGCCCAAAAATAGGTAAAAAGATTGTTATTGCAAAAACTGAAGTTTAGTTTTGTTAGCAATTTTTGTTTCAGTAATACATGCTATATTAATGTTGTTGTAGAGACAGTAGTTTTGCTAAGCTTCCTTTTTAGTTGCTATATTAAAGCCTTGAACATTGTGTGTAGCAATGTTTAAATGTAGGTCATATAAGTTTTGGATTAGTATAGAGATTTGTGGCCTGGTTGTTAGTGGGTGTAGAGATGAAGTATTGTTAAGAAATAAGTCTGATATGTTAGAAGTAGAGTTAAAAGAATATGATTTAAGAAGAAGATTATAGAATTTAGGAAGAAGATAAGAGGAAATAATAATATGATTAGGAAGAAGTAAGTCATTAGGGAGATATATATGAGTTTCACTATAAATTGAATTAACAGAGAATGTAATACTAGTAATTTTTTGGTTGTGATTGTGTTTATCAATATGCTGTATAAGTGTTTGGATGGTTTGATTGTGAGTAAGAAAAGGTATGTTATAGTAAAGAAGAAATTTGTTAAAACATATGTCAAGATCATAGGGAGCTAAAGATGTTGAAAATGATCTTTTAAAGTTGTCTTCTACAGAGTCGATCACTATATGCTTGGCTCTCACAGTTGTGAAACCCTGATCACTTACATATACTAATAATAAAATTATTATTAGCAAAATCCACAGATATTTCAAAAACACTAATCAAATATCTATTATATATTGGCAAACAAACATTGATCTAAATCACTCTGACTACTATTCTATTTTACCAACTCAAAGCTTAACTTGCCTAGGCTGTCATCTAAACTCCAACAGAATTCAGAATTTATGTACAATTAATGTATCAACAATCATCTCTTCTCAATTTCTAGAAAGAGTCAGTTCTAATTCATTAAACTTCAATGCCAACTATATTGACCTTATTTATTCAACAGCTATTAAACATCCACTATTAATTCCTTCAATACCAATAATTCTAATTCCCAACTCTTATGTTTTTGAAATATTTAAAACTAGTGAAACAGCAAATATACTTAAACAATATTCAATTCTTAATAGTTCTCAACAATAACTTAACTTTTATACTGATGGTTCAGTAATTAATATTAGAACTGACCAATGTATAATAGGCATTGGCTAGGTCCAGATTAATAATAATAATCAAATTATTCACAAGTTTTCTGCCAAAATCAACTTCTGGCCATCATTTCACAAAGCAGAACTAATGGTGATTCTTTTAGTTATTTCTACTACACCCCAAAATGCAATAGTTAATATTTTTACAGATTTTTAATCTATCATTACTAAATATACCAACATCCATACCACACTTTCCAATCCTAATAAACTTTTTAAATCCAATACATGGCCTATATAGTATATCTTACTGAATATCATTAAATCTTACAACCTTCAAATCAACTTCTATAAAATATAAGCTCATACTAATAATAATCTGAACAACCTTGCTGACTCTATTGCTAAGCAACATAATCTCTTTTCAGAATTATACTTCAACTATACTGATATTTACAATCTATACTACATGCTATTTTGGAACCAACATTTTATAAAATACCCTACAAGAATATTTATCAAAAACATTTGTAAAGCCTATATTCTGGCAATGTGGTCATTCTAAAAATGGAACCAAGAATGGGACCAACTTATTTTAAAAATAGATTGGAGATCCACCTGGCTATACTTTAATTATAACCAAAAACCAACACATAATATAACCAACTTCAAACTTAATCATTTTAAATCTTTCAAAATTAAAATTCTACTAAATGAACTACATACACACTTTCTATATCATAAAATATATTTATATATTTTTTATAATATAAACTGCTTTTACTATAACTTACCTAACTCCTTAACACATTGGTAAACATGTTCTAATTTAATACTACTTACTAGTATTATTCAAGATACTATCTCCAAACATATTAATCAAAACAACTTGAACTTCTTTAAACTTCAACAAGAAGAACTTATTCAAAAAATTCAAAACTATGAAACCTTTCATCAGACACCATTCAATGAAAACTCATTCTATCTTAATATTATTCTTAAAGAACTTATACCCAAATCTTTAATTTAAACAATTCAAGACCTTAATATTTCTTACAAATTAGTATTACAAATAGTTATTAAAATACTACTTGAAATTAATGAGCTATGCTATGAACTACTCTAAAAACTATATTGCATAAACTTTTCAAATTAAAAAAACAACAAAGTCTTAAACCTCCTTTTTTCAAATACTTAACTCAAACTAATCATAATAGACAAACTAAATACAACTGCCAAACATATACATACTTATGTATATATAAACTACCTAACCAAGTATACCCAAACTCCAATACATGTTTCCTCTTAGTCATGCTATTAGAAAAATCAATATATGGACTATTCTCTGGATTAAATACAATATTTCATTTAACTATATTTTAACTATCCAAATCTAGGTAAGTCTTGACCACTTTAGTAGGTTTAATTTACAGATAAATATATCTGAGCTTCACTTTTGAATGTAGTTTTCTTCTTATTTGTACTTAAGTTAGTTATATATAGTTAGCAGTTTAATGGTTAGCCTTAACTGCAAGTGTTGGCCTTGGTCATAACATTTATATAGAATTATTTTTGTATATAGTAACTCTATGAAGTTACTAATTTTAAAAACTACTAATAAAGATATGAACAAGGCCTCACCTTAATACTAAAAAAATATATATATAATTATTATATAATAATAATTTTATATTTAAAATTAATATATAATAAAAATATTTTAAAAATATTTTTATTATATATTTATTATATAAATTTTTAATTATATATTAATAAATATTACTTATATTATAATAATATTATAATTATATTTTAAAAAATTAAAAGTTTCTGTAAAGTTATTATTCAATTGGAATCCTATAAAGATTAAAAAATTAAAAAAATAAAGCAATTTGCTTCAGAATATAATAGTACTACTGCATATATATTATGATTATCACAGCCATAGTTTGGTTTTAGTTAAACTATAGTTGGTGATAATTGGTTCAGATCACTAAAAGTTTGTATAGAATTAATGAAAAATAGGTTATATAATATTTTTTATATCAAAAAAAAGTGAGAATGGCCTCTTAATTATCTTTATAATATGGTTAAAAAACTTAGCACTGCATATGAATTTTATTATTCTAAAATTACAATTATTAATAACATATGTTTAATTGTAGTATTTTTAAGAAATCATAAACTACAATGCATTATCACAACTGCATTAACTATAACAAATAGTAATAAGATCAAACATATAGTTAAAGTATATACTGGCTTATATTCAATCAAATTTACAAGACCAAAAATTTTTTATAATTACTCTTGTTCAAAAAATGCCATTGATGTAAACAACCAGATATATGATTTTTTTTATATTTATATATATATATATATATATTTTTTTATTTTATATATATAAATTTTGTTACTAAGATTTTATATATATTATTATTACTATATAATATGCATATATATATATATAATTATTTTTAAATCTGGACTAATTTTTTTTATAATTTATATAATACTATTGGTCTGATTTTAACAATTATTACCTATATTTGTATTATATTACTGTAGATTATATCTTAGAATTTACTATATAAATTATGTTGTTGTAACTTATAATTATAAATATCTTTTACTTATTAGATGCATGATAATATAATATCTTTTTATGATGTTATGCATGCATCAAGCTGCTAATGTGTATGCTAGCTTTTCTACTTGGAATTACTGAAGCAAATGCCTTTCTTACTTTTAAAAAATAGCATGAAGTTGCTTATAATCTATCTTACTTTAATTTTAAACAACAATTAGCACATGAAATGCTTAATGAAATTTTTTTTTAATGAAGTTTTGTTACCAAAAACAAGATTACAAAGTAAAATAAAAAGAACTAAGCTATAATGCAAATTATCTATCTTCTCAAAAAAAAAAGCAAATAGAAATAAGATTTATTTACAATTATATTGTCTTTATTGTAGTATAAGAATAAGATATTATTGCAATTTAATACTTCAAAAGAAGTATATATTAGTTGTTTTAGTACTTATATTTTGATGAAATAAATATATTAAAATAATAAGTAGGTTTTAAATAATATGTAATTTTTTTTATATAGTTTTTTTTAAGTTTTTATAAATGTAGAATTTTTTTTTATTGTACTAAAATTAGTATAATAAATTTTTAATAAAATTGAAATACTTTATTGTTAGTTTTTATAAAACTTTTATTAGTAATTAATTTTAAAATTTTATAAATATATTAAGCTAAATTCAAAATATATTTTAGCAAAATTTTAATAAAATTAGTTAAATAATTAACTTAAAATATTTTTTTTAAATATACTAAATTTAGTATAGAAGGTATATGAATACTCATTAATAAATAGATTAATAATAATACTATATATTAATATATATAAAATTTAAAATAATTATCTAATCAAATATAGGATATGCTTGTAACATTAAATCTAACATATTTCAGAAAGAATACTAATAGGTTTTAGTATATAATTTTAAGTTATTATCTTTAATTTGTATTTTTAATAATTCTTTTTTTAATAGTGCATTTGCACAGTAATTTATATTAAAAAATTTTATTATCTCATTGTCTTAAGAAATAAACTTGTCTATATATAAAAGTTTTACTAAATCTGGCATAATTAGATTTAGTAAATAAGCAGTATACTGAATATTTAAAATATATAAATACTTATTATTAATAATTTTATAAACAAATATAAAATTGCTACTATTATCTGTTACTATTTCTACAAATTTATTTATTTTAATAGTTTTAATAATAGTTTTACTATAAATATTCCAATTTGAAAATTTTTAGAATAGTTTTAAGTTCAATAAGATATTTATAACAATTCATAGTTAAATTATAAAATTATAAAATGAATTTTTATTTGGTGAAAATTATTTATTAAGTTCAAGAATTAAATAGTCACATTTTTCTAATTTAGAATTAATTTTAAAATTAATTTTTACAATTTTCTATTCTAATAATCTACTTGAAAATATTATACAGCTTGATAATATATATAATGTATTTAATTATTTAAATAAATTAATAATAAATAGATTATTAATAATTTCAAATAAAATTTCTACTATAATCCATATTTTTAAAATATCTTTGTCAATCTCATTTTATTTATATATTACCAATATTTCATTTAACTCATTATTTATATTTAATTGATCTAATTTAAAATATTTTGTTCTTTTGTAGTTAATGATTTTCTTAAAAAATAATTCATGTTAATATTCTTCAATGAGAGTATGATGACTTAATAAAGTAGATAAGTTGTTATTCTTCAAATGATAAGTTGTAAGTTCAAAACCCACTAATAGTGAAATTTGGATAAACATCTATATAATATATAGATAGTATTATATCAATAGTATTCTGTTAATCAATTAGAATAGAATACTTGTAACTATAGTTGTATCAGTATAACTAGCAGATCTAAGCATCTGTGTAAGCTTAGTTATACAGAAAAATGCAAACCAGTACCAGGCAGTACAAACCTAAAATAAGCTTTGTAGCTGTATAAATCTGTAAAACTAGAAAGCCAAAGCTTACTTAAAAATTCTAAGCAAAGAAGTGGTATGGATCTTTAATAGTACTACTGTAAAGCCTAGATCTAGGAAATAAATACCAATGTAGAGGAATTGGGTGATTAAAAACCTCAGATAAGGAGTATTACCAACTAGGTTGCCAGATTTCAAACTGAAAGAAAAGAATATTAGGCTGGTCTCAATATATCAAAAACAGGTTACAGTTCTTCTGGGCTATTTGAATTAGGAGTCTGAGATCAAAGCAGAGATATACTAAAAGTACTAAAGATATGTTATGAAGTTAATACTAGGGTCTAAATGAATTCTATAAGGGTATCTTTTATTAGTGTTTTAAAAATAAGTAAACAGTTAACAATAAAGAACTCTCTGCACCTTACTAGTAAATAACATATTTTGAAATATATAATAGTCTGAAAACTAATACAAAAAGAATAGGTACTATACTGATCAGGTGGTATACTGGTTAGATATATATAAGAAGTTAGTTAAGATTATATCATGAATACTAAACTCTACCTATAGATCATTTTACCAAAACTGGACAAAAAGCAAAAAATTTCTAGCAAGAATACAGCAATAACTACTAAGTAAAGTGAACTTGGGCCCTTAATTAAACTTGTTCTACACACTAAACATGACCTAAAAGAGATTTCAACCTTAGAAAAATCTCTTACTAGCAGCCCTGAATAATAACGATACCAAAAACAGTACTGCAGAAAACAACTCTCACTTTAGTGAAAATGGTTCTAAGGACCTTTACATTTTCTCTAACTTAGCATATAGACACAAGATGTCAGCTCCAAAAAATACTAAAAAAACAGTAGAAAACCTACAAACCAACCCACCACAAACTCTGAACCAAACAACTTTCCAAAGCATCTTTTTTTTTTTTCCTTTAGCCTACTTTATAAGCAAACCAACTATTTCAAAGAATTCTTTACCTACAACCTCAACCACCAACTCCCCTATTGAATATGCAAAAGAGTTTATTAGCATTAACATAAAAGACCCTGTTAAACTCATCTTTACTGTCACCTTTCTTGTTTCTGACTTCACTGACAAATATCTCTTTACAGTTGATCTTACCAAATTTGGTCATATCTCCAATCTTATTACCTTTCCAATACAATGGTTATACAAGCACAAAGAAGCTTTCCAATTAATACTTTTGATATTACAACTACCAAAAACAACTCTATAAACATCAGTGCCAAATTCTTCAGAAGTATAAGAAGCTGTGACCTTAATCTAATTATTCAGTTATATAAAAAAGCACAGAAGACATACAAAATACCTAAATACAGTAAAGATCTTCTAGTGATATACTACAATATGATTACAGAACTAGATACAGATGAAGAACTATCACAAACAAGTAACCTTACACAAAAAAATGAATTAACATTTGATCTTATTGCAGGTACAACAGTAAATAATATACAAACTTAGCTTATAGTAAAGACACCAAACAGCACTACATTAACTAAACACAAAACACATACTAGAAGAAATAAACACCCCTCCTTCTCACAATATACAACTACAGAAATTAGCAAATCATCAGCTAAAGCAACACAAGCAACAACTGATCAACAAAAAAGCAAAAAATGACCTAAACTACAACTGCTTAATACAGAAAGATTACCTAATCCAGAATCCTCTAACAATATTACTACATCATTACCAACATCCATAACTACAATATCAGATACACAAAATACTACTAAGCTAACTTATAGCCAAATTACACAAAAGCAACTTAATATACCTCAGTTCCACCACATCAATGACTCTGAATAGGCAGATATTTTGCAAGCAATAATTACTGACAAAATCAATACACCATTTGACCAACAAATCTGGACCTATGAAGCAATAGCTGAGGCACTTCTAACACCAATTGGAATCTGTAACTTTATCAATCATAAACTTATTAGTGCACCAACTCAATTCTCAATCCCATCAGCAATATTTCTTAAATTCAAGTACCTTGACACCAGATTCTTTACCACCTTTACTAAAAATCCAAATACTATCCCAGCATATCAGAAAGAATATACTAACCTATACAATAATGCTTTGACTGCTTATAAACAAACTAACCAAATTACAATTACAGATGCAGCTACTCACAAAACTATAAATACTATGCTTAAACAAATGCTTATATTGCAATACCTCTCAAACACTAACTTTACTAACTACATCTCTTTTATGATTTACAAGACCATTTACTATGCAAGAGGGTTTTTACAAATCCAAAATGAGAATAAACAAACACCTACATCCATTCGAGCTACAATTAATAGTGCACTTCAAGAAAGCTTATACTTCTACTATCAGATTCTAATGAAATTCCTAAATATATTCAAGAAATACTACTATTCATACTTCTAATTACTCAAAGATCATATACAAGAGCTACTGTTAATGCATTAAGAAAAATCTTCAAATTTGACAAGCTTACAGATAACTATTTTGCAAAACTTCCAACATTGGCAGAGAGATACCAAGAACTTCTTTCAGAATTAAAAACTTACTTCCCAATTACAAGCAGGCAATCACTACAATATCTTTCATATTTTAAATGCAAACTGGCTAACTACTACACATTTACTGTAATTCCAAATACATATTTCCAACTCCCACCACCAAAACAACTATTACCTACTACATATCAGGAACTTAATTACAAAGTCAGAGATCTTTTCTCATTCAACTCATCTACATCCAAAATACCATTAGCTGAGGCAGTTGCATAGCTAAGAGAGTATTATATATTTAAACTACTTCCTAGTGATTACTTTATTACCAAACCACTTTTGCCTAATAATCCAGATCTTATTTGCATCAACTTACAATATGCCTATCCAATAACTGATAATGCAATAGCGAAAGAATTTCTTGAGAAAGTTTCTTAATGATATTGCATTCGTTTTCCAATATTTGATCACATAATGCAAGCAAACCCTACTGACAAATCTGATTTACCAACAGACAGTCAAGAACTTGCCAAACTTAACATTACATTACCTATTACAATACCTCAACAACTTACACAAATAGCAAAAACACTTCGACAACATTTCTATTTCAAACAACAACACCATTATGGATTAACATTACAAATCCTCTTGTTCAAACTGCAGAGCAAGAAGACAAAGCTGATAGCAATAAATCTACTCAAACTGCACAAGTACTTTCACCTATACCTAACAATATAGAAGATATCAACTCTGCATTAATTCAGAATAATATACAACTCTCTTTCCCAATAACTCTGCAATCAGAAATAATACCAACAATGCAAATTCTTAAACAACACTATACTATCTGCACAATCCCAAACATTTTACTTAAGTTATCACCATTACCTACACTAACATGAGAAATATTTAATAATTCTACTACAATACCAAATGAGCCACCTACAATCAATGCAGTGGCAATAGACATTTCCTAATTTTATATTAATGAATAACACTATTGAACCTAATAGCAAACCTACACACCAACATTTAACCATCACAACACACAATATTCAAGGATACAATAACACTACTAAAAAGCAATTATGGCTAGATTATTGTATTAGCCAACAGTTTGATATTATATCACTTACTGAAACAAAACTAGCATACTCCCAATATACTCATTACACACTTTATAATAATAATTACAAATGCTTCATGTCAAACAACAATACCATCAACCCTTAACATCCAAGAGAGTTCAGTGCAGGAACAATAATCCTTATAAACCAATCACTTACAACCTATATTTATAATATTCAAACTCTCCAAGGCATTGCTATAGCAATTGACCTTTATCTATCACACAAAAACAACTTTTGTATTATCTCTACATACTTATCTAATGATGCTAATATGAACAAATAAACACAAAACCAAATTATTCTTTGGATTACACAAGTATAACAACTTAATATTATTCCAGTAATCATGGAAGACTTTAACCAAAACCTTAATAGGCCACAGCATTCTACTTTATACAAATATCTTATATCATATAACTTTACTCTACTAATACATACTTATTATCCACAAACTCCTACCTAGCAACGTAACCAGCTTTCTAGTCAAATTGATGAAATCTGGGTTCCACAACAAATTCTACACATATTCACAATATCTACTATTACCCATGCAACTGGCATTACTAACAGTGACCATCACATCATCTGCACTAACCTTCAAATACACACTAAACCAACCAAACAACACAAAAAATACAAATACAAGGCATACAAATATAATACTATGACAAATGAACTTTGGAAACAGTTTCAACAAACAAGTTACCAACTATTATCTTCAACTACAGAAACAATTGCTTCTACACTAACCATTAATCAACTTTGGCATCAGATCCAACATGCAGTACTTACTACAGCCAACACACATATACCTTTTACCTTCTAGTCACAAAAACAATTTCAAAACTTCTCACCTACTGCCTCAAAAACTTATACAGCACTAAACACCTGTGGCAGCATACTTTGTACTCTTGTCAATCTTCACACCAATATCAATAATAATAATAAAACAAATGCTACACAACTAAATAATTTAAACCAAAAAATACAAACAATTCAATCACTTACTAACATATCTATCAATACAATAAAAGAGCATTGTAAAACATTATACCATACTCGGAAAAGTAAAAACAAACATGCACTATCTCAACATATTACTCAACAGGTTGAAAAATGCTACAGCAACTTTACATCAAAAACTACAGTAATGATCAACAGTATACTCAACAGACATACTGACACTATATTATTTGATAACATAAAACTTCCCAACTCTATAATAACTAAATCACAAGAGATCTGTTAACATATCAAAGATCACTTCACAAACTAGACCAAACACAATTTATACAACCCAACTCTTTGAGAACAATAGAAAAACAAATACAACTCCAAAACAAATATACTCCCAACATAGTATAACACATTAACAGATCCAATGACTCAACAAGAAATAATCAATACAATAAATGCTTCATCTAACAGCAAAGCACCTGGACCCACACTTATTTCTAATGAAATGCTTAAGCATACTTACTCTTATATTACTAAACTCTTAACAATTCTATTCAACTTATATTTAAACATTGCAGACATCCCTATTGCTTAGAAACAAAGCAAAATATATCTTATATCAAAAAAACCAACCTTTACAGGTCAACTCTATCATACCAGACCTATAACACTTCTTAAACATACTCGAAAAATCTTTACAAAAATCATTACTAACTGACTTAGCAAAATAATGTCTAAATATTCTATTTTAGATCCATACAACTTTGTTGCTCTGCCTTATTCCTCTACAACACAACCTATACAAATCCTTACCAATATACTACAAGAAGTACAAACACAAAACAAAGAAATATGGCTTCTGGCTCAAGACATGAGCAAGGCATATGACTCTGTACACATTCCACACCTTCAACATGTCTTAACTCAACTAAAAATTCCTATTAATATACAACAATTCATAATTAACATACACAACAACTGAAACAACTCAGTTATCACAAACTTTGGTCCTACATCCAGTTATCTTGTACAAGATGGCATAGACCAAGGAGAAACAATCACACCACTTCTCTGGTGCATATACTATAACCCTCTAATAACTTATATTTATACTAAATTTTAAGAATATAATATATCAATAACACCTGTATCTAATACACAATACCTAACATATCATACATCAGTACTAGCCTACATGGATAATACACTATGGCTGGCTCCTAACAAACACACCTTCCAACAAATTGTTAATACTGCTGAATTCTTCTATAATATGGCCAACATTACAGTCAATCTTATTAAATCAATCCTTGCAACAAACCAGATCAAGGATCCAAACTCAACAATCAACTTTGCCAATATTATCATATATACTATTCCATTAAAAGATACTTTTCGCTATCTGGGCTGCTGGTTTACATTACTTAGTTATCACAAACATATACATAATCAGATTACTGCTGAGGCCACCAATATTATTAGTGCTATAAAAAACAAAAAGATCACAGAAAAACAATCAATCTATATTATCAATACTGTACTCATACCTCGCTTTTCATACAGAACCTTAAACACATTTGTCTACCAATCTAACACCCAAAGTATTACCAACTTATATACACAAGTTGCAAAACACAAAGCTGGACTAGCCTTAATGATACTCAACTCTACCATATTTTATCACCAAATATACAATCTATGCAGTCTAACAGACATTAAAGCACAGAACCATATCTCTTTTCTTCATACACAACTAAACAATCCACTAATAGCCTCATCAATCAAAATCCTATAACAACATCTTTAACAAGTGACACTTTTATCTAATAATATTTTATATTCTTTAAATTATATACTACTTACAAAGTTTCATAATACACTTATAGCCCAAACCATTAGAACTGTACACCAACTTGGAATCAATATCCAAAACCTCTCTAATCCCTGGCCAATACTAACTACATACAAAAGCACCTTCATTAATACATTAATTAAACACTATACTAAACCAACACAAATCAAGTCACTAACCAACAAAGCAAACATCTTCACTATTGAACAACTTACTAATCACATAAATACACAGCTTCTTTCATGGCAGTGTATCATATACAAACCACAAAAAATACCAAGAAGAAGAATTCCTAAGTGGTTTCAGGAACTCCAACATACCTTTTATGTAACTACTGCATCATACATTCCTACCATCACTTCTAACCCATTTACCACAAACTCTATAGCACTAAAGAGAAGTGCCTAAGTGTTTAGCAAAATTAAAAGCATACTAATTATAGGAAAAATACAAAAAACATCTAATACAAACAATACAATACACATCAAACATTATCGAATGCCACCACCTGAACTACAGCACAAAGCACCACTTACTAAATGCTTTCAATGCAAACATACCTGTACTGCTAATACTAGCCAGCAATGTATAATTACACTTACTACATCCTAGTGTATTGTGATTAAAGTATCTAGCTTCAAGGTTCTTCGAACAGATATAAATGACCTAATATAGCATTATCATAAACTTAACACACAGTCTTCTTTACAGCTAAAGCAGAAAACCTTACCTTAACACTTATCTACTACCTTAGTTACTCACCAAAACTCACAACTACCCACTACTTTAACAACTCAAAACAATTTGTTATACCAAATATTCCTATTAAGCACTGCTATTACATGACTATCTTACCTCACAACAATTAACTCACAGGCCAAAAAACTCTATCTATATCTTCATGCAACTATAACTCAAGCAAATACACCACAGTCACAGACTCAATTTGCCTGGACCCTTACACCAACTAATATAACATTCTCATTCCAAATCACACATTGGCCTTCTACAACATGTGCATATCTTATTGGAATTATAACAATTCTAATGATAGCTTCACAGAATTGCCAAATAACAGTTCACATGACTTACAAACCAACAATTAACTACATTAACTCTCTTCTTGCACTAACACCAAATTCTACTCTTATCCTTCAAAAGTACAACTATTGACTACTCAAACTACTACTACAGACTATAATTGTTTGCAAAGGTATCAAAATTAAAGGTATTTACATTAAAACCCCTAACAACCCCCTCTATATAATAGAACAACCCATCTGTTTACCAATATACAACAATACAAATTGCACATTCAACCTCATGCACTTGACAATAACAATTTTTACCTTATCTGGAACAATACACTAATTGAAAACAAAACCCATTGTTTCATTAGACACTTGCAAAATGCAACAAATATAGCAAAATGGCATGCTCTCAACAGAACTAAACATTGGAATGATATTTGTAAAGATACCAACTGGGACTCAACACACAAATTTTTTAACTATAACAACAAACCTAACACCTGCACTACTCATCCCAAATACTTATGATTAAAAGTTTCAAAATTAAATTTCTATTAGATAAACTACCAACTCTATTAAACCTATACTACAGAAAACCTAAAATATATACCAATTCTACCTGCAATCATTGCTTTATGCATATCGAAAACAACTTTCACTGGCTCGAATGTATAGCAAATCCCATATTTTTAGATCAAGTAATTCAACAAACTACCTCTAAATTCCTTATTAAAAACAAAATAGAATTACAAAATATACCAACCTTATTACAACAACTCTTTCAAATATCAAACAATACACATAATCTTCTTAGATTGCAAGGATTAATTCCAAACAACCTACCTGCAACTTACAATATTAATTCAAACATGCTTGTTATTCTATTTCATAAAATATCAAATAATATTTACAAACAAATATAGACAGAAAGATGCAAAGCTATGCATCAAAATGTCCTACTAACAAATACACTCACAATTACAACCCCAGAACACCCAGCCACAGACCAAGTAGCCACAACAAAATATGAAAAATGGACAGCTATTTTTTCTGCTATTAACATATCTACATCTTACATTGCAACACTAAACCTAAAAGAGGTCTGACAGCCTACTCTAATAGAGTTTTGGGCTGAGGATAAATTAGTCCTAGCTATAGGTCCATGTAATAATTTATGTAACTCATTTTTATTAATGTAATACCAAATTGTTCAATAAAGACTGAGGCCAGGCCTCACTCTTAAAAAAAAAAACAAAAAAAGATTATATTATAACAAGACAGATAATCAAAAGATTTAAACAGATAATCTCCTAGTAAATTATAGATATAGAATCTTAGAATGAACTACTTAAATAAGCAACCAAAAGTTGCATGTGTGACTAGTTGCACTCTCATCTCTGTAAAAATAGTTATAATAACTAATTCAATAAAAGTCAATAAAGTATCACTACAAAGTATAACCTTTAACAAAAAAAAAATTTTCTTTAATATTTTTAGAAATATTAGAACAAATATAGCAAGATGAGCTTCTATTTTACTAAGACATTTATAACTTCAAAACTTTGGACAATAATAACAAAATGTGCTACAAGAACTGATGTTGTTATTAGTTATATAATACTTCAAATTTGTTTTCTTGCTTGACTAATATTTTTATGTTTATAATTACTAAGTTGATTATGTTCTGTATTTATTAGCATATCTTTTTTAGAAAATGTGTTAATCTTTAATAATATATTGAATATAAATTCAATTCTTTAATTGTATTAAAAAACTAGATTATATTTAAATTCAAATATTTTATTATTATATTTAAATTCAAGAATTTATTATTATAATAACAAAACTAATTGAACTTATAACATAGTTAATTAAACTTTTTTATTATGATATTCTATGTTACATATTCTAACATCATTCTATATTATATATTGAAATTGGGTAATATCCCAAGTCAGTTGCTTCACAATCCAAAATTTCATATACTGTAACTTAGTCAAAAAGAGGTGTTTAGATTTGGGCAGTGGTTTGGGTCCATAGATAAGTATTTCTTTGTTATTTGTCTTGGGTTTTTCTTGCTTGTACTTTCTACTAATTTTAATTCTCAATTACCTCATTATTTCAGGTAATTGAACAACATATATAACCTCAACTATTACACTTCTTTGGATAGTTGAACTCGAGTTATCACAGTATCCTGGTATGTTAGGATACAACAGCTGGATGAAGGTATAACAATATTATGGGTTAGAACTAGAGATGGGAAAATTGAGTTTTTTTGAAACTACTATGCAGCCTGCACAGCCTGCACAGCCTACACAACCTCAGTCCCTAGAGACTTTTACTCATTAGGTTTCGCGTTTATATATATAAAACAT
>CAJVQA010004909.1:0-16884 GCA_910591915.1 Cetraspora pellucida
CGAGGATTTAGCAGGCGGAACCGTCGATGTTACACGACTGATCCTTCACCCGGTGTGCAGCATATAAAAAAATATTTTACAATACCAGATCATTCAGCTAGTACATGTTATGATTATAATCCCACACCATTTTTATTATGTGAGGGATTATAATCATAACATGTACTAGCGGAATGATCTGGTATTGTAAAATAATTTTTTTATATGCTGCACACCGGGTGAAGGATCAGTCGTGTAACATCGACGGTTCCTCCTGTTATTCCGAAGGGATTCAATTTTTAGGCTGACCTTAAAATTCTTGACCAAATAATTAAGTTATAAGCATGCCTGATAACGGGTTTATCCGGCATCTTATTATGATTTTCTGCCCAATAATAAAATTATTGGGCAGATGCAAAGTTTAAACTATTTTAAACTATTTAAACTTTCGTTTCTTCCCAATAATAAAATTATTGGACAGATAAATCATAATAAGCTATTTTATATGTATGATATATATGATGAGTATAGTATGCTAGTTGTATATATACTCAAATGCGATTTTGGCAGTATATTCCACTACTTTATTAAA
This sequence comes from Cetraspora pellucida, assembly GCA_910591915.1. Taxonomy (NCBI): domain Eukaryota; kingdom Fungi; phylum Glomeromycota; class Glomeromycetes; order Diversisporales; family Gigasporaceae; genus Cetraspora; species Cetraspora pellucida. The sequence continues at coordinate 572 of CAJVQA010004909.1, forward strand.
CTATACTCTACTACTATTCATCCAAACTCTAGCGCTAGGGTGGATAATCTACATTGCAGTGAACATTACGTAATGATTTAATTTCATGTGATTGATCAAGTCACATTATCATGTAGAAATTCAAAGTAATCTGCATCTACTGTATCATCTATTTTTTTCGCGGTTTAAGAAACAAGACGTAACCTTTTATTCTGTATATGAATCATAAGAAATAGAAAAAATGGAACAGCCTTCGCGAATAGAATATCTGAAAAGAGGCGCACTAATGGGTGGTGCTGTTGGTGTCTGTCTTGGTTTTGCGTTTGGCACATATCATATCCTCCGGTACGTACTCAATATCGATATTACTATCGTTGTTATTATATATTATTTTTATGAATAGAGTTATCGGATTTGTTTATCATTGTATTAAAAAACTTACGTAATTGCTGTCATTTATAAGATTTGGTCCAAGTCAAGGAGGCTACCTCTCTACACTCAGTCGATATATGATCTCTTCTGCAGGTTCTTTTGCATTATTTATGGGAATCGGATCTTTTATTCGATCCGAGCCGTCTAAAAATATGATGCTAAAGCAATATCTAGAACAGCATCGTTCACATGGCTTTGCAAATCTTCCAGTTGAGGTTCTAGAAAGAAAGAGATGGGATCGAAAATTTTAGGGTGTAATGAAAAAAAATAACCATTGATCGAATGGTATTGAACTTATTAAGCTTATTATAAGGTTTAACTCAGTAAATACTCTTTAAATACTATAGTAACGTTATCATTTTAATAACTGAAGACATTTGATTTGTAAAGTTTATAATCATTAAATGTGTTCATATCACGATTTCGCTCCAGAAATTAAAGGTGTGAATTATCGAATATAATGATCAATTTTGGTAACTATAAACAATTATGGAAATTATAGATGACGATCAGTGTTGTTTGTATAAAAAGTATGTTTGGGATTGAGTTTTAGTGGTATAGAATTATAAAATGGGCTCTTTGCAAAAAAACGAGAACAGAGCGTACCTAATGGCGGGTGCAACTTCCGGTTTAATTTCTTGCTTTCTCCTGCAACCCTTTGATCTTGTTAAGACGCGTTTACAGCAAGAAAGACAACGACAAAACAGACTTTTAAGAGGTCAGAAAGCAATACCACTGAATAGGTAGGATTGACACGGATGCAACTATTTTACAAGAGGTTCATTAAGATAGTTTATCAGTGTCGCGGCTTAATCCCTTGTTATTTGATGATAGGAATTAATAGTTCTCAATGAGCTATTGTTTATAGCACACTTATTCACACTGTCAGAGAAATTATTATTAAAGAATCGATTTTTGGATTATGGCGAGGCACTATTCCAACAATTATGCGGTAATTCACTTTCTATAGTTTTGGTTGTCTTTAATTTCAGTCATGATCTAAATTTTATCTTTTTCTAGTAATGTTCCCGGTACCGCACTATATTATTCCGCTTTGTCACAGATTCGTAATCTTTTTTCATTAAGACACCAAATTAGTTCATCGAGCTCTGTATCACAAAGATCGATCACCGGTTCTTCTTTGCCTGTATTATCAGATAAAGAAAATTTAATTTCTGGCATGGTAGCTAGGGGGTCCGTTGGATTCGTGATGATGCCCGTTACTGTTGTTAAAGTCAGGTATGAGGTAAGTGTGTGGTTATTATCGGGGATTTAAACGATGGATGATGTTGAATTAGCACATCTTTTAGTTACTTCTCTAATTTAATTCATGAATGCAATTGATTAAATATATTCAATCATTTACAAGCCATTATTCCTTCGAATTTATAGAGCAATTTCTATAACTACAAAAGTATGTGGGATGCCTTATCATCTATAGTTAGGACTGATGGTGTCAAAGGTATTTACTATAAATAATTTTCATAGATTTTTGGTTTTATGAATATTATAATTTTACGAACAGGATTTATTATATATTTATCTTAGGCCTGTTTTACGGATATGGCGCTACTGTCACCAAGGACGCGCCTGCTGCAGGCTTAAATGTTTTGTTTTATGAACGTTTCAAACTCACATTGCAAGGTAATTAATCTTTCTAAATCATAATAATAATAAAATATACCTTGCGGGCAAAACCTATGTGATCGATTTTAATAGGGATTTAGAACCGATTTATTATGCTTAGGATTTGGGTGGGATTCTGAAAATTATTTTAGTTTGACCAACAAGTATAATGTTAACATTTAAAATATATTTATGTGATATATTTGTTTATAGATTATTCACCCTCATTATCACCAACAGTTACCCACATGATTTCAGGTAACTGATATGTAATGTTCACTCACATTTAATACTTAGTTACTCATTATATACATTCTTTATTCTAAAGGTACTTTTTCGGGATCCTTGGCAGCTTTGATAACACATCCTTTTGATATGCTTAAGACACGAATCCAGTTAAAACCTTATGAGTATTCAAATATGTTTCGTGGAGCAAGGAAAGTTTTAAAGGTATTTACACTTGATTCGTATTCGTCTTCAATTGATAAATATCTCAATGATTTTTTAACCCCTTAAGGAAGAAGGTTTTCTAAGATTTTTTGATGGACTTACCCTTCGCCTTGGAAGGAAATCGATGCAAAATGCAATTGGTTGGACATTATTTGAAGAGCTCGTAACGTGGTTTCAGAAAAATGGGATTTAATTTATGCGTTGTTTTAAGTTGAGGATGAAATACTATTAAATTACTATTGTAAAATTGACTAATTATTAACTAGGTGGTTGTTTCATGAATGGTTTTTGATTATAATGTAAGAAAAAAAAGAGGGTTTTTCCTCTATATTTTAATAGTTGGTTTTAGAATAGGTGTTTTTATAAAGAGAATTTTTATATGGTGTACTTGTTAAGGCGGTGATTATAGAGAGTTTGATTGTACATATCAATATATGTCCATATATAGTTTCATTCTGTGATAAACCGTGAAAGAAACAGCAATCATAGGTATTATTTTCAAATATCCAATGCTTAACCCTACAAAAAATCCTTTTAATCCACTTGTGGTCCAAATATTTCGCGTTGTCTGTTGAATACTAACAAAACTCGAAGGGTCTATTGCACCATATACCTGCATCCTACGTCGAATTACTTCGAGTGGATACGATACTGTTTGAGATATAGCGCCAGACAGACCCCCAATAGTCAATTCTGCCCATGTTTTTAATGGAACCCTTCTTTCTTGGTCTATTGAATCTTTTTTACTAGCAATTAAAGATGGATTTATTGTAATATTCGCTAATGTCGTCCTACAAAATTCTGATAACGTATAATGTGTCCAGAAAGAGACACCAGCGTATGGAATCATGCCCATTATAGTAGGTGTTAATCCACGATAAAAATTCATGATTGAAAAATGAAGAAAGCGTCGATGTGATGCAGCGCTTTCATGATATATTTGTTTACATATTGATCTAATGCCAACACGCGAATCCTTGCGAACTTCGAATGCTAGCCGAACACGCACAAGTTCTAGCGGATAAGTGCAGAGTACAGATGTAACGCCTTGAGTAAAAAATAAAATAACTAAATTAGTTAAAGCATTTAAATCATACTAGGACCCTAACGTCACCAACTTAAAAAATTTCGCTATTAGTGTTAGGGGTCTGTACACATTTTTGTTTATCTGATCTTGAAATTTTTGACTTAACCGACAATGAAATCTTTTAGGTTTGTGACGCTAGGATGGTTCGCCATACACTACCAGCCATAGAACCTGCCACAAAATTCTTATAACGCGTCTCATGTTGCCTCGTCGGCATTAAAAGCTAGTAAAGTTATCCAATCAATACAACTAGTCGAAAAACTATATTCAGACTATGTGATGTATAATATTACTTACATGACGAAATTGTTCAAAAGCGGCAAATTTTATCGCGGCGTATGGAAAGATTCGGATGAGTGTTGCTGAATGTCCTTGAAACAGACCTTTCGGTCCCGAATCATTGTATATTTGTCGAGTGGCTTGAAACAGACCTACCCATGACCCTATCAAAGAAAATATTTGTTGCTGTTATAGTAATTTGGCATAACCTAATGGATTCTACGCTCCATAAGATTGTCTATACTGGAAAATTCTTGCAAAAACAAACTCTACCTGCATATTTTTGGAACTGTGGATTGCTTGATTGAAACAAGATTTTCACTCTGTCTAACGGCGCGATCACTGTCTTAGCCTGAAGTATTTGTGCCAAGTTAACAAATTTGCTAATGTAGAAGTAATTGAATGCTAAAACATACCACACAGCCCGCAACGCCACCTGCATATAGTGTTCTTATTATATATTTGGAAGAGCGAACTTTCACTGTTTCACCTTGACCAGACTGTGTCTTCTCTTGTGAAGTGAAAGGAGAGTTTGTTGCAAGTTGTGCCGTGGTAGAAGTGGTGGACATTTTAATAACTAGCGGAGAAAATAACGGATCAACTTAAATATTGTTGAATGATGCTGAAATCGGATGATACTGGATTTTTTGACTTATTTTTAATATAAATAAATTTCAAATCGAGACTCCATCATCCGATATATTCTTATCATTTAGTGATAGTTGTTATTGAATTTTCATCCAATTGTATTCAAGACCGTGGGAAATCTAATGACGTAAAAATGTTACTTTTTATACGTATTACTTTAAAAATGGTACTTTTGTTCAAGTGTTAGAACATCCTTTCGACGGAAAATCGTGCTTTACTGTCCGCGAAACGATTATTAACATGACTACTATTCAAAAAAGTGTTTCTAATACTTCACCTTCTGCTACCGAACGAGAGGACGACGATCCTATTGTTAAACTCCAACCTTCAAGGTTGGAAGATTACTTTTTTCCATCACACAGGCTTAAGTCTCGACTTGAAGGTAACGAAGCCACCAATTTTTTAAATAACATTTAGGCATTCTGAGAAGTGGTACATTGAGTTGTTACTAAGTATTAAGCACGCGCTATATGCTCGTACTGCGGCTTGTACCAAAAAAAAAAACAAACACGCACAAAACTTTGGCGCTTGCTTATCATATTTTGCTCGTTTGGCGCTTTCGTTTAGTAGACTAGGTACAAATAAGTTATCACTGAATAATATACGATTACATCAATCAAAATACCGTAGATGAGACGAAAGAACCCCTTGCTATTATCGCATGTGGATCTTTTTCACCAATAACGTATCTTCATTTACGGATATTCGGTGAGAAATATATTACATTCATAGGATCTTTTTCTGTTTTGTGTTTTGTCAACTGATTGTATTTATTTATAACAATATCGAGTTCTCAGAGATGGCAAAAGATTATATAACAGATAATACCCGATTTGAAATTATTGGCGGTTATTATTCCCCCGTATCGGATCATTATATAAAGGAAGGACTAGCACCTTCTCATCATAGAGTTCGTATGTGCGAACTCGCCGTTGAAAGAACCTCTCAATGGCTAATGGTTGATGCATGGGAAAGTTTACAGTCTGAATATACGCAGACAGCTATAGTTATGGATCACTTTAACGAGGAAATTAATAATAAACGTGGCGGTATTGTGACAACAGATGGTAAGTTGATTGAATTTAAAATTTTATTAATTTCTTGTTCTGATCAAATAAGTTTTAATCTCAAATAATTCATTAAAATTATTTGTAAAGGCAAATCTCGGAAGGTCAAAGTCATGCTTTTAGCTGGTGGTGATCTAATTGAATCGTTCAAGGTTCCAAAGCTTTGGTTAGATGAAGACGTATGTTTCGTATTAAGCACATTATCATTACCTTTCTTTTACTTATATGTTGAAAACCTATCTTATAATGCTCTTTTTTTTTTTTTTTTATTAGCTTCATCATATTTTAGGCGATTACGGAGTTCTCATAGTTGAAAGAACTGGTGCAGATGTGTGGGGGTTTTTACTATCACATGATATATTATACCAGTATAGGGTATTTGAAATTTTTTTTCGTTGTGCCCCAGATCGATTCATGTCTCAGGTGTCGATCGGCCTAAATTAGAGTAAGGATTAGGTTATAGTTTAGGCCAATTAACGTCGATCAGTCAATGCCGGCCAATCGATCAACACCTAAAGTGTCTCAGTTATCACCTTAGACAAAAATCGATTTGAGGCACAATATACATATGTATATGCCTAAAATAAGGTATTATGTGGGAGATTGAATATCTCAAGAGAGGAACCGAATGGTATAAAAATCATTGGACTTTGATCTCAGGATTACGAGATTTTCAATTTCACCATAATTTTATATTTCTTTAAAGATACCAACCTTCGTTCATTCATACGCGTATATTTTTTTTTTATTAGAAAAACGTTTACGTAATCAAGCAGTTGATTTATAATGATATCAGTTCTACGAAAGTTCGGTACGAAGTTCACTCAATTTCTATTATTTGCTTTGAATCACTTAAAGACTCACTAATCATTGTTTGTGCCATAGCCTGTTCGTGAAGCGTGGCATGTCCATAAAGTATTTGCTTCCTAATGCGGTAATCAAGTACATTCATGCGAATGGGCTGTATAAGTAATACTTTGAGCCGGATATTTAATCGGATATTAAATAGTTATTTCTAATCCGGATTCATAAATAGTTATCAGTTATTATATTCTAATTCGGTTTATATCCGATTTATATTTTCTATTTTATTAGTTTATGATGAATTTTGATTTAATAAATGAATATATCAATTAGTTAATACAGTAATATAGTCTGTAATCGAATAATAGAATGGAGAAATCCCAAAGGATCTACGTACATGTAATCTTGACTATAAAGATAACGTAGAAAATTAAAAATTCGTCGCCAAGACAACTGTTATGTGTGATAAAGATTTCAAATATCATGACAGAAAGTATATTGTTATTTTCTAAGGGCATTCATTGTATTTAAACCACTAAAAATAATATTGAACCACTATACGGACCGAATGCTGCTAAAAAGAGGACTTGAGTTAATATAAATCAAGCACGTCATATATAAAATTGGTTTGGATTTAAAAATAATTATTCATTTTTTAAAAATTTTATTAGGTTCACTTGAACCTAAATTGAGTTTAAATAAACTATAATCAGGTTCACTCAAACCAAATCTAAGTTAAGTATTCACTTGAATCTAATCTAGATTCAAATAAACTAAAATTAGGTTTTCTTAAACCTAATTTATGTTTAAGTAAACTAAAATTAGGTTTTCTTAAACCTAATTTATGTTTAAGTGAACTAAAATTTGGTTTACTTAAACTAATCTAAGTTCAAATAACCCAAAACCAGGTTTATTTAAATTCAATCTAGGTGCAAATAACTAAATTTAAGTTTATTTAATTCTAATTTAAGTAAAACAAAATTAGATTTAGTTAAATCCAATCTAGGTTCAAGTAAATTAAAATTCAGTTTACTTAAACCAAATATAAATTCAAATAAACCAAAATCAGATTTGCTTGAAACTAATTTGAATAAACTAATTATATTTATTTAAACCCAATTTGGTTTAAATAAATCAAACTAGGTTAATTTAAATCCAATCTAGGTCTAAATAAACCAAAATTAGATTTATTTAAACCCAATTGAGATTTAAATAAACCAAAGCTGGATTTACTTAAGTCAATTTGGGTTCAAATAAATCAAAGTTAGGTGCATTTAAACCTGATTCAGGTTCAAATATACTTAAGTTTAATTTATTTTAAAAACAATTTGAATTTAAGTAAATCCAAATTGGGTTCAAAATAATCCAATTTAAGCCAAGTAAACCCAACCTGGTTTTAAAATAAATCTGAATTAGAATTACTTAAACCAAATTAGAGTTGAAAATAAAGCCAAGTTGGGATTAAAGTAAATATATATTAAATTTAAAATAAACACAAGTTGGTTTCAAGGTTGTTTCAAGGTTGGTTCAAAATAGGTTCAATCTGGGTTTAAGTAAATCTAAATAAAAAATTATTATACAAATCTAGAGTAAAACCTAAGTCTAAGAGTTAAAAAATTATAAATTAAAATTATTAAAACTATAAAAAATTTAAGACCTAACCCTGGAGCAGCGCCCGGGCCTAAGAGCTAGTATATACATGAATAGACCTTTAATGAAATTTAAATTCTTTATTAAAGTATTATTCTAAATTTTCTGTACCGTACCTGCTAATAAAATAAGACTAGAATAAAATCAGCCATCAAATACATTTTATAATAAAAGGCGATATATACACATTAAACGTTTTCATAGATTTTTATCCTTTACGAATCAATTATATTTCAAAAAAAAAGAATCTGATAAATTCTAATAAAATTTTTCATTTTGGTTAATTCATAACGGTAAAAAAAAGCTCATTTATTTTCTTCGCCTCAATTCAGATAAAAGCTAATGTATGTATTCACATGTCTTGTATTATTTTGATGCTGTCTTTTAGCTCCAACAAACTTCAAATAAAATGAGACTCATATGCTAAACACTAAAGCTTATATTTCATTTAGGCTTCAATGCTGTTTGCAACATTTCTGTCGCTTCCCTATCCATAATCAAAATTTCATGACCGATGATATTATAAACATCGCCTGCATCAAGAATTTCTTCTGCTGTCAAAGCATGTACACGTTGCAGATTCCTTGAGGCAAGATCTAAATTATATTTATGTTCTTTAGTCAAGATCAGAATGGAATGACCTTGCTTTCTATCTTTGGCAAGGGGGTCCCATGCATTTCTATCAAGAATAGCCCTTAATTCTTTTGTTTTCTCTGTTTCTAAAAGCACGTCTTGAACGATGACAAGCTGATCTTGCGCAAATTTTGTAGCAAGAGCAGAGCGTAGGGCTAACTCTTGGACTTGACGTGGAAGGTCAGTTGCGTGAGAACGTGGTCTGGGTCCGTGAACAACTCCACCTTAATCGACCATATTTGAATTGAAATTGTTAGAACATAAAAATTATGTCAAATTACACCATTTGATCATCATGTAAACCAAACTGATTTAAATACGGATTTTTTTTTTCAAACTTTAACTACTTTAAACCAGAATATTTGCATTGATATAATTGTATGTAGGAGTTCCTTGTGACATATTCTCTAATATAAAGGTTCCTTTTTTTCTGGATGTTTGCAATTGATTTCTATGATATTCATCAAAGAACACTTACGTTAAAGAGCATGTCACAAGAAATTCAAATATATTTCTATGTGTATCTTTTTTTGAATTATATTCGTTTGAAGAAAAATACTCACCACCCCTCCAATGAGGTGCACGATGACTACCAACTCTCGCTTTACCCCTGCCCTTTTGTGGAGCCCATTTCCTGGTTGTTCCACTTACTTCACTTCGGTTTTTGGTCGAATGCGTTCCTTGTCTAAGACAGTCACGCTGCCAAATGACCGCTCGTTGAAGTATATCTTTCCTGATAGGTGCACCAAATACTTGCCTTTCTACATCCATTATGCCCAAAGGCAGATTTGTCTTGAAATCACGATACCATGCTTGAAGAAATTGAGGATATATTGGGAGCGCTAATATTATGCGATATAAGAATAACTTTATCAAGTGCAAATGATTGATCGATTTAAATCAACATATATTTGTACTGTAACCAGTATTGAAAATTCGGAAATTTGGAAGTAAATTGTACCCTTAAGTATAACAGGTGCTTCTGGTGAGAACCTATTTTGCTCAACGATTGCTGCCTAAGTTTGAAATATCAGCTAATAAATTTCATGGAAGAAACTATTTCCTCGATTTAGTAACACCATTGTCACCTTTGTTGCAGAGGTATTTAGAAACTTGTATCCTTGCCAACGTTTAAAAAACAATTTGGTGCATTTGTTAATCCACATTAGGTCAGACTAATTTAATTCACATCCCCCCCTTTATTTTTTTATGAATCAATACATATCATGTTAACCAATCAAATTTTATCTTACAAGTTATCCTATAAGGCGCGAACATCGCGTGACACAACGTTTATATAAACGAGTGCTAATAATTTATTCAACCTTGTTTTACGTAGATGTATTACCCACATTACTAATATGAATCTAAAATCTGAAATCGAAAATCGATCAATCGAAAAGTTATTATTTTTTATAGAAATAAAAATAAAAAAAAAATGTTGAAATCAGTAATCGGAAATTAGTGATCTTTTTTTTTTAATGAAATTTTCAAAGCAACCATATAGTAGTTAAATGATTATCTACTTAAACTTTACAAATCATATGATTGTATACTACTGTGTTGTGGTACATATCAGTGCACAAAATTTCGGTAACCTGCTTTTTTTTCGGTAAGCGAAATTTAGAAACTCATGCAATATATTTTATACGTACGTATTATAAAATTTCCGGCCGCTTTAAAACTACGCCGGAAGTCAACTTAATTAAACGGAACCTCCGGCACTGGTGCATATAGATCATTCATCACTCGTCTTAATATAAAATCATGTGACAACTAAAGTTAAAGGTCAACACTTGTTCCATTATTTCACAAGCAAACACGCTTGTAGCTTTAATAATTACTAAAGATCGGTAGATCCGTACAATATTTAGCAATGTCACGCCATCGAAACATAAGAAAACTCAAAGTTGAAGGTACCTGTTTATGTGCAGAATTCAAATTTTCATTGTTTGAAGTCAGTATATTCTTACTAAATCATACATGTTCCCTAAGAAATTTTTGAGGAAGAATATGGTTACGATGAGAATGAAGATTATGGAACTGGTAAGTACACTTATTGTGAAAGGTCTCCAAAGTTTAATTAACATATAAATATTTTTAATTTCCTAGGTAATTTTGAAATGACATTAAAGCAGAAAAGTATGTAATTTTAGTTGTTATTTGATTTCTTTACTCTTTCAATATTTATAATATTTTTGACTTTTACACAAATAAAGCACAAATGGAGGAAGGAAAGATAAAGGTCAAAAGCGTAATAGGACAGGTGGAAGGTATCACCGATAAAGATATCGAAGATGCATTATGGCATTACTATTTTGACACAGAACAAACGATCAATTGGTTATTAGGTATCCTAATTTCTGATTTAACTAAGATAATATATGTGGATTCATATTAATATTTATCTTAACAGATCAAGTTCATAAATCTCAAGCACGAAAACAAAAACGATCTCAAAAACAAGTTACTTCAAACAACTCACAAGAAAACAAAGGTGATTTATCGGTTCTGGTATTTTTATTTTTGTTCCATTAAATTGCATGAACAAATGGATAGTGGCTCGGTAGGTAAGGTGGGGAATAAATATACTGAAAATATTATGTACGATATCAAACAGAAACAAACTATATTTTCTTCATAAATCCTAGGCCATGCATTAACAAGAATTTTTCTGTTCGATATTTCCTTTCAAAACTTGGTAGATTTAAACATTAATACAAACAGTTCATTGTTGGAAGATGAACATCTTTGTACTACAACTTCTAGAACAAAGACACCGATTCTTGAGTGTTCACAATCTGTAACTGATTCACCGCCAAAAAACAATAGAACAATAAGTTGTATTACGTTGTGGGATATCTGGTCAGGACATAATGTCAATTGGAGACACATTTTGAACAACCCAAGGTCGTCTGTAGAGACTCCCATTTTCGCGTTAAAACAAAGTCGCTTTACTCGTGGCGGGTTATTGGGTGGCGCTGATTCAGAAACCCCGAATTCGCAACAAAGACTTTCTTCTACGAGATCTACATATGCATCTTTATCAGATTTGTCTTCAGCTATACCTTCAAATTCTGGACTTCAGAGACAAGGATTATCTTTATCATCCTTGGCACAAGAATCCTTATCTCACTCAACTGGTCGAATTTCATTGACAAAACTTGTACCAAATAAAAGCAAGACAATCAATTCATCACAAGCTACAAACTTAAATATTGGAATCTCTCAAAAATTAACTTCTAATTTAAATTTATCAAAAACGAAACCATTGACGACATTGCTAAACACCTCGGATTCTACACCTTCTCTGAAACTGTTGTCGTCCTATTCGGGTTTTAATTCATCAGCTTCACCTAATTTGAATAATGTGGAACACAGTTCTTTGAAATATAGTGCTGGATTTCAATCTTCAAACTTTCAAAAGCAAACAATGCTACCTTCCTCATTAGCAGATAACACAAGTACCTTACGGGTACAGTCACCATCGAACCCTCTTATTGCGCCTCCATCCATATTCGCCATTGCAATATTTGCAAAGCTGCAAGATGTGCAGTTACCTTCTAACGACCTTTTCACATTTGAACTTTACTCAACAGGATCAAGGAATCAAAAAGGCTTTGCATTTGATCAACCAAGTCCGGATGATATTGTTTTAAATGCCCAAAGTAAAAAGACCTCTGGTGGATCAAAAGGTAAGTATATATCATTTTGAAATTTATAAAGATTATTTATTAGTTGACTTATAAATCTTTCTTTTTTCGGACTAAAAAGGCAAACAAATAACTGCACAACCATCGCCGTTACCACCACTGGTAAATACAACTAATAATGGAACAAAAAAATATTTAGATGAATCAATTAAGGAGAACGATGATGTGATTGAAATTTTAGATGACAATGATGAGCAACTTAAATTCGATATTAATGCACTTTCTTTGGCGGAATCATCAAAAACTTCGTTTAGCAAGATCGCAGAACCTATTAATGGGCTTGTAAATCAAGGAACAGTATCTCCTCATATATCACTTTACGAACAAAAAACCCCAACAAAAGCAAATATAAAGTCTTCAAAGCGTATTAATGTCCTTGAAGAATATAAAAAGCGAGTTGCTGACAAGCTTCCATTAAACTTAGTAGTGATCGGTATGTGCTAATAAGAAATTAAAAGTTTGGATGTGTTCGTTTAATATAGTTTAATTAAAAAATTGACTATTTTCGAAACGAAAGGGCACGTTGATGCCGGAAAAAGCACACTTATGGGACATTTATTGTATTTACTTGGTGAAGTTAACGAGAGAACCATGAAACAATACGAAAGAGATTCTTCAAAAATTGGAAAATCATCTTTCGCTTATGCATGGGTTCTTGATGAAACTGGCGAAGAACGAAACAGGTTTGCATGAACAGTTTCTTCGTATTATATTACGCCCTCAAATTAATTAATTATTGTACTTTTTAATTTTCAGAGGTATTACAATGGATATTGCTATTAGGAGTTTCGAAACAAAAAATCGCCGGTTTACTTTGTTAGACGCACCTGGCCATAGGGATTTCATCCCGAACATGATTTCAGGAGCTTCACAAGTAAGCATTTAGGGAGTATTTTATTCTCATTTATAATTTTGGCTGATTTCTTTTGTTACAAGGCTGATGTTGCTATCCTTGTGGTTGATGCTACTGTTGGAGAGTTTGAATCTGGTTTCGAAGCAAATGGTCAAACCAAAGAGCATGCATTATTAATTAGAAGTTTAGGTGTTCAACAACTAATTGTTGCCATAAATAAATTAGATACTGTAAGTGCTTTATATTTTACAGGATACGATAAGTGATAAACATCGATTTAATTGTAGAAAAATTCACAGGTAGAATGGTCAAAGGCTCGATATGACGAAATAGTAGAAAAATTGTGTGCTTTTTTAAATCAAGTTGGCTTTAAGAAAGATAAAGTGGCACATATACCATGTAGTGGATTAATAGGGGAAAACATTATGCGCAAGTCATCAGGAATTTTAGATTGGTATAACGGGGAGACTTTAATTGAGCAGATAGGTTTGTCATAAATTATTATATCAACTTGTGTTAGTTGGTTTTGATTATTTTTCAATGATTTGAGCCAAATGCGTGTTTTTAGATAAATTTGAACCACCCACACGCCTTTTGGAAAAACCATTTCGCCTTTCTGTGACTGATTTTTTCAAGGGAGGTTTGGGAAATGTTGGAGGTGTGAGCGTTGCTGGCAGGATAGAAAGTGGCACAATACAAGTTGGAGAAGAAATTACAGTAATCCCCGGTGGTGAACGTGGCGTAGTCAAAGGTAAAAAATTCTTCACCTAATTTAAGATTACTGACTTTGACTATGTTTATCTGATTCCCTTGGGTTTTAAAGTTTTGACGGTTAATGAGGAGTCATCTAAATGGGCTGCAGCTGGAGATTCTGTGTTATTGACTTTGATAGATCTTGATATTCTGCAACTTAAGTATGTTAAGTGCATCAATCTATTAATCAATATACTTTTTTATATTGACCAAATTTTCGATTTTTTTAATAGGATTGGATCCGTTTTGTGTCCACCATCACAACCAGTTCCTATTACATCACATTTCCTCGCTCGAATAGTTGTATTTGATGTCAAAATTCCGATTACACGAGGGTTTCCCGTAAGTTATAAAATTATTTGGGTATTTTAGGGTTATGATTAAGATCTTTAATAAAAGAGTATAAGCTGGTTTTGTATATTCAAATAGATATATTCAAATAGAAATACAAATTTTAACTTTAACTGCCACATAAAAATAATTTATTTATACAACTATTCTTTAAAAATAAATATTCTATTTATTTTAATAGGTTATACTTCATCGGCAAAGCCTTAATGAGCCGGCTAACGTCATTAAACTCGTGAATATAATCGATAAGAATACGGGAGATGTAATCAAGAAAAATCCGAGGTTAGTTGTTTTCGGAAAATTATTGTTTTATGAAATCAAAGATACTATAATAATATTAATAATCAAATGAAATTAAAGGCACCTTCCTAAATCTTCAACTGCTACTGTGGAAATAAAACTATCTAATCGACCAATTCCTCTAGAAGCGTTTAAAGATAACAAAGAACTTGGTAGAATCATGTTGAGAAAGGGTGGTGAGACTGTTGCAGCGGGTATTGTAATTGATGTAAGTTTAACATAGTTTCTAGATTTTTGTTTACGGAATGAAAACTCATTTTACTGATGTGTTTTAACTGTCTTAGATATTATCTTACGGTAGTTAAATGTTTTAAGTGATATCGATTTGACATGTATATTTTCGATTTTATTGGAAATAGTTGACTTTGTATATTAAACAATCGTATTGTAATAATAATTAAATACAGTGCTTCACTTTTCAACGTGTATTCAATGTGAAGAATTCAAATAATTAACATAGTATATGAATGTTTTAACGCATCAAGCGTTATATAAAAAATTTTTACTAACTATTATATAGTCAAACCTCGATATAATCACCAGCTTGGGAAACAAGAATCTGGTGATTATAAAAGTTTGTGACTATATAACAATAATGTTGAAATAAAAATAATGTGATTATATCAAGGTTGTGACTATATCAAGATTATGTAACGATAATCGACTACACATTTTTATAATAAATTACCGGATAACTGGATAATTTAATAATACCTGGTATAATATCTAACACCGCGTATTTTACTACTTTGCGTTATCGATTACAGCTGTTCTCATAAATTTTGGAACGTCTGGTGAAAATTGACCGAATGATTGTTAGGCCGATTCGATAAGTTTATGATTCGGCAGTGATAAACTTTTGATTTGAGTAATTAGTATATAAAACAATATTTTTAATTCATAGTGATAATATTTTCTTGAACTATACAACAATGTCAACATATTTAAAATTAGAGTTTTCCTTAAATACATGTCTAGTATGTTTGGTGTGTTTAGTTTGTACAAGAATTTATGATGAATATTGTTCTTGCCAACCAATGGATCTTAGTAAAAAATATAAAAAATGTTCCAAATATAGGATTAGCTTTTATAATAAATAGAGTCAGTATAAATATGAACATTACAATTTTTAGATACTATAATAAAAGTAAAAAAGAATTTAATTTCTGCTTTAAAAGAACATAATCAAAATTTAATTAGTATTTAAAAAATATATATAATGTTGTTGTCTTATATTAAGGTCTATTTAATATCTATAGAGCATTAAGATGTACCAATCTGTATTACTGAACTATTAATATAAAAGTAAAGTTTAGATTGGTTATAGCTAAAGTTAGCAATTAGTTAAAGAGTATTGATAATATTATCAGCTTCAAAAACTAATAAAATAAATGTTATAAGTATGTAAATATTATTAAAATAGAAATTTAAATAAAATGTTAAATAGCAATAAAGTAAAGTAAATCAAAAGAGTTTGCATTGAGATTTAATTATTTGTTTTGTATATTATATTTTTCAAAAATTTGGTAACAAGATTAATAAAAATAAATATAGTATATTTAAAAATTATAAATTTAAAATTAAAGTTGCATCTAGTATATTGTAATATGATTGCTTAACCTAACTAGATTCTAAATATTTGTTTAATAAATATGTTGTCGCCAGTCAAATCAAGCAAGAATATTACT
>CAJVQA010004910.1:0-16884 GCA_910591915.1 Cetraspora pellucida
ATTTTTCTGCTTCTAGAAGGTACTTTAGATTATAGTTGAGTTGGATTTGAGAGATAGAGAATTTTGGTTGACTTTGGTATATATATTGTTAACATTAAAAGTTTTATATATTTTTAACTATAACTTTTAATATATTAGACTAATTTGGATGAAACAATCATTATTAAATTTAATTCACTGAACCAGTTTCAAAAAGCATAAGATTATATAATTTTAATTACTAGATCCTAAAATCAGAAAAGATTTATAAAATTAGCAATTTTATTAAACACATAACTTGATTCTGATTAGCTCAAATTATTGTACTAAAAATCTAACATTTCTAACAGATCTATTAGATATAACATATCTAACAAATTTAACAGATATTATATATCTATTATTTTTATTATATCTATTATATCTTTTATATATATTAAATATATTATATCTATTATATTTATTAGTTTTTATATATATTAATACTACTATATATAGTTATTTATTAGCAATAAAGTAGTCTTTATTGTAATTATTTATATATATAAAATATTTATAAAAGTACTACTTTCTAATATTTCAAGAAAGTTAAGTGTTCTTACACTTCATATAAGTGTCTTTATACACTTAAAAAATGTCTTCATATATTTCATAGTTAATAAACTAAATGTAATATTTAGTATCTATTGTTGTCTCTGCATTAAAATTCCAAATTACTCTGTATATTGTTAAGTCTTATGTAAACTTTGTATAGAATCTGTCAAATTATAATTATTATACTATAGTTGAACAGCTTTTGTTATTGTTATAATTAAAGAAAAAACTACAAGTTAACAATATATATAATAATTTTTATATACTTGAGTTTTGTATAATATTGTATATCTTGATTTGAATTGACTAATCAAATTATTATAATTATAAAAATCTCAAAAAAAAAAATATATATATATGAACTTATATTATAAAATATGTTACAATTTATAAAAAAATAAAATCTAAAATACTATATAACATTGCATATAGTATCTCCAAAAATAAAATTTTATAATTAACTTTTAAATAATACTTATAAATAATTTATTTTACTTTTATAATATATCTACTATATATAGTATTCAACTTTTTATATAATACTTATAAGTACTATTTAATTTAAAAAATAAAGCTTTTAAATAAGACTCTGAGACTTTATGCAATATTATACAGTACTAATATGCATGTTAATTTAAGTAAACTACTTACAATCTTTTAGTTTAGTTCTTAATTTTTATCAAACTTATTTAACTTTTTGTTAACATTAGTTTACTTATAACAATATAAAAATAAATTCTTATAAATAAATTTTAGTTAGTAGTACTTTTAAGACTCTTATTTCAAAAATTTTTCTTATCTGAATATATTAAAATTGGTATTTATTTTATTGATCTAGCCTTTATAGTAATATTATTAAAAATTTATACTATTTCTTTACTTGGATCTTTTCAAATAAACTTCTTGTATCTTAATTTCAATAAATTTATATAACTACAAAGACTTATATAGAGTTTGCATTACATAACATCAGTTTGCATTTCTCTGTATAAACAGTTACACAGATGTCTTATAACTTGCCAATTATGCTAGTGCAATCACTATTACAGGTATTTTAATCTAATCATTAGAAACAGTTATCATAATATAAGTATTATATAGATGATTATTTAAATTTTTACTTTTGATAAGATTTGAATACCTAATCTATTACTTGAAGATTAACAACTTATTTACTTTACTAAGTCACCATACTTTTCTAAATATTATTTGTTAATAATATGTATATATAATATATATACAAATAGATCTATACTGAAAAACAAAATACAAATATATAAAAAAAATTTATAAAAAGATCATAAGCCAATCTTTAAAAAAATCCAATTGATGGTAGATTGGTAAATATTATAAATTTAAAGATGAAAGCTAAACATTCTTATTTGACTTAAGTTGTACTAATATAATATAATTATATTTATACCATACAGAATAACAGAATTTTACAGTAACCAGTTTTTTATCAAATAGTAAAAAAAAAAAACTTACAATAAGCAATGTAATGACTTGAAATATTATCTCAAATAAAAATAACTAATAATTAAAATGTCTAATATTTGAAATTACAAAACATTTCATTCTAATAAAATACTAATTAATAAATAACTTAAGTATAATATACTTCAAAACTCTAATCCAAAAACTTCAATTTCTAAACAAAATTTTAATTATTAAAGCTTGAATTAAAGAGTATTTTAAATAATATTAGTTTGTTGTTTGCAGTTAATATGATCTGATTTTGATACACATTAAGCTAGTACTATTTTTTATTATTACAATGAACTGTGTTTAGGTTGAACCTAATTTAAAATTAAAACCTGACCCAATCTATACTTATAGGCTTTTTTTTAATAAACCAGACTTGAATTTGTAAATATTTTTGAGTTTAATTTTAAAACTATGCAAACCTGACTCAACTTAACACATTTTGTTCTCTAACAAGCATGTATATTTGTAAAATTATATGATAGTATTGAATATTAGTTTGAATAGCATTTTGAGTAACATTTGAAATGTACTATTTAATATAGTAAATTTTTTAAATTTGCCAATGTTTATTTATATTGTTTAGTCTGTTAATATAAAAATTACTTATTAACTAGTAAAATTAAACTCAATAAATTAAACACTTTAACAAAAAACATAAATACTTATTTACCATTACATAATATCCTTCAAATCATTTTATTCATATTGTTAGCCTGTGAATATAGAATTTATTAATTTCTCTCACTACTTATGATTGGTTCTACTAATTATTTACATATCAGAGTATTTGTATTATTAATCAATTTTATAGTTTCCAATAGTGAAATGATGAATAAAATCAGGACACTCATGAATATAATAATTATTTATCAATTAATAGAGTTAAACCCAATAAATTAAGCACTTAAACCAAGAATAAATACTTATTTACCATTACATAATGCCCTTCAAATTATTTCATTCATGTTAATTATTTTCTTTAACTTGTAAACATAAAAATTATTTATTAATATTAATTTAAAACAATAATAAAAAATAACAATACCGAATAAATACTCTAATTAATAATATTTTATTATACAAATTGATTTATAATACTAAAAATTTTATAATTGATTCAATTGGAAAATCGAGAATTGAGTCAAATCGTAGTGAAAAATGATGACGTAATTCTTGGTAGTTTTAAGTTTTCACAATTATTTTTTCGTTTTTTTTATATTAAAAATTTTATTAAAGTTACAAAGTATCAACTTTTCATGTCTGAAGCAGTGTTGTTCTCATGTTCTTTTGGATTTGAAAACTTTAGCTTTTGGTACATTACCAAATCCAAACAAGCTTGTTCTTCGACAGTTTTTAAATGTTTCTGTTACTTTAATTATGTGTTCTTTATAAATTTTTTTTTTGAGAACATATTGCTTGATAAATATGTTCTCTATATGAATATAAAGATATGCTACAGGGTGGAATTAATAATTAGAAATTGAGTAAAACTCTGAGAAATTCCGGAAAGAAAGAACGAACATAAAAGACGAGCAAGGATGGGACGAAAAAATTTGAATAAATTTGTTATTACGAGAACCTAAATTTCAAAACAAATTTCCTACACTGGTCTGAAGGAAGAGTCAATGTAAGTTTATTTAAAAAAAAAGAAAAGTCAACTCTTTATATACTATTTAATTTTATCAGTCGCGTTAATTTGACTCAACCTCATGAATACCTACAATTTATTCGTATTAATAAGTTGTTAGTACAAAGATTATATAGCATAAATCTCTTTGCGGGTGACTCATTGCGGATTTCTTTTACCACCCGGGCGGTGACCCGGGTTGGGACTATTCAGGACATCCATCTAAACAGAAAAAACTCTAAACATTCTAAAAATATCGATATTAGTTTGATACTAGGATATAATTTTATAAATTTCGATATATAAAAATATTTATTTATATATAAATATATCTAATTATACAACCATCCGAATAATAAACTAACTGTCAAATGTCCAGAGCAAAAATTCAGTTATACAAGGAATCAAAAATAAATATTTTATCTGACTAATTTATGTATTGATCTTTTCAATTTGATCGTCCTAGTAATTCCGCACCGGTCAATTAACATATGAAAATTTACATAGAGAAAAGAATGGTTTAAACCATTACTCAGGAAGTTTTGAGCCAGATTTGCTTAAAACTTTAAAAACTTCATATTCATCGACAGAAAATTGAGTTTTAGAGGTTCTGATAAGTTTTTCATACCCTTTATGACCCATACAAACACAAGACTTATCTTCTTTGAAATCATCTTTCATCCTAAGAGCACCACCACCAAAATTAGGACCATTTCCATCATAATAAGATTCAAATATCGCTTGATCAAAATTTTGAACTCTACTAAGTATAGTTTCGGAAGAGTTTTCACATCCAAATTTAAAAATAAAACTATTACTGGTTTTACTCCAACCTCTATATTTTCGTTTATCCCACTCCAAAGGATTGTAACCACCCAAGATTTCGTCAGATCCATTGACTTTCAAGATAATTACAGTATGAGATTGTTTATCACATAGACCCCAAAAAGTTTTATAATTAAACCCGTTAAGACTACCACGAAGAATCAATTGAAATTCATAAGGATTAATTGAAGCATCATAAGGTGAGGAACGATTATCGATCCAAGAAGAAATTTCGGCAATTTGCTCATCAGTAACAATTGTTGAAAGAGAATGATTAGAAGAAATTTTCAATGAAGTATCAATTTGACGAGAAAGTTGTTCGTGCCTTTCGGTAGAATGTGAATGAGAAGAAACCGGATTAGATTGTGGTATAATAATTGAAATTCCTCGAGAAGATGGCGGAGGAATAGGAGTTGGGTTAATTGAAGGACTTTTTGGAGGTTTGGGAAGAGCCATATATTTTTTCATCAAATCAGTCCAAATATCATCATCAAGAATTTGTTGATATGGACGGATTTTATTAAATATGTCATCACCATTGATTCGAGAATATCGAATAAGAGGTAGGTATTTTTTGAGAGTTGATTGCATATTTAAAACATTATTCTCAGACCATTCTTCAGGAGAAGAAGGTATTCCTTGATTTTGAGCAACGGCCCATTCAATAACACGTTCAAATATTGAAACTTCATCCATTTCGGAATTATCATGACCCAATATAGAAACCAAAACGCTTTCATGTAAAGAGGTAAAATCTCT
Organism: Cetraspora pellucida; assembly: GCA_910591915.1. Classification (NCBI taxonomy): domain Eukaryota; kingdom Fungi; phylum Glomeromycota; class Glomeromycetes; order Diversisporales; family Gigasporaceae; genus Cetraspora; species Cetraspora pellucida. Next base: position 5,273 of record CAJVQA010004910.1, read on the forward strand.
AGAATTAAACACTAAATCAGGATATTTCGTAGAGATGTTTGTACAAAATTGTTGCAATTCTTGTAATCTTTCGTTTCGGTAACTTAGCTTATGAGCACGAGCAAAGTTGAGGCATAACCAATTTGCATTATGCTCAATCATGTGAGATTGAATATGTTTAGTCAATTCAGCAAGACCAAAATCATTCGCAGCAGACATAAGCTCAAACATAATAGAAGTTTTCATGTTATCTAAGGAAACAAAACCACCATAAATATACCTAAATGTGTAAAAAAAAAAAAAAAGGAATGACTAAATAAATTATGATCTTGAAAGGATTAGTTATATTTTTAATGAAGAAAATATAATTCACTTGATAATGATGTCAAATATGTCAGGCGAAATATAATCAATACGGATTTCTTTAATGCAATTTTCATTTTGTTCAATATCATCTAATTCTCGGCGGAAAAATGTAGACCTTTGATATAAGATAGCTGAATGCGCTTTGTATGGTTTATATTTCGGTCGTTGTCCAATTTCAATTATGACATTATAATCATATTCATTCTCAAGAAGGTCTGTAAGATCACGAGAAAGACGTTCATAGAAATTTATCATTTTATTTCAAAAATTATTCTTTAATATCAGCGTAAAAAAAAGCAAAAGCAGATACAGATAACTAAAAAAAAAAAGCTTGTTTAAAGTCGTACATATTAGAAAGCCACGTATTATCTGTGTTACGCTATACTGATGCAGTAGAACTCATACAGGAAGGTCCCAGATTTCCGGGCCGGAATTAACTAATTTTGCCCAAGATCACTAAAGTCAGCCCACTCATTAAGTAAACATGTGGGCGAAAATCTCCAATTTCGTGATGATTTAATGTGAGTGATTAGGTTAAATAAAATCTGAGCCAATCATTTATGTGATATGGCATGATTATTGAGAATAAAAGTGATTTTTTGATCAGGGATTGTAAGCTCGATAATGAATTGCTTATGAATCGCTTATGAATTTTACTCATAAATTTGTACCTTGATGCATATAAAATTTCGTGCGTATGTACCTTAATGACTTATAAATTGGTACGCCTGATTGTAAACTAATCACCTAATTTTTAATAATTACTGTTTCAACTGGAAATTTTCGTTGCCCAGTATAATTTTGGCACAGAAATGGTTGACTTGTATTGCCTAAATTCGATGGATCCGACCCGGACATTTTGGGATCCTCTTAAAAATTTTACAGTAGATATCGATACGTACGTACGTACTGGGGTGGTAACTCAACTAAGTAAATCAAAACTATGTGAGCAAACTATCGAATTTGAAATATTACAGATTTTTCACGTTACACGAATGAATACCAAGGTCAGAAATGAGCTCACCACATTTACGACTGACGTTTTAAAATGTTCTATTACATTATTAAGCGAGACATTCAACTCATTATTGAGGCATGGAATCACTTTGAAATTTCTACAAGTTATTTATAAACCGTTAAGAATAAAATTATGTGTTTAAAATTCTCTATTAATATGTGAGTTTGAGGTAATCGTCTTGCAGAACGCTCTAAATTTCATCAATTAGAACGAGAAAACTATCTTAAACATGCAAGTCAGAATTTAATTAGAATTTCGCAAGCAAAGCACTGGAGCAATGTTTTCAATAGAAAGAAATTAGATAAATAAGTACAATATTTGTGGGAAAAGTTTGGAATTTTACAGTTTTCTTCATAGCTTAAAGGCTTAAAATCGATCGATCGATCATTTTTTTTAATTTTGCTGATAAAAATCTGATCATAGTAAAATGATTAATATAGCTGATATAGTTTTGATTTACTTTGCTGAGTTACCAGTACGTACGTATGGGATTTACTAATTTCTCCCCAAGTTTCTATTGGTTGGGATTATTCGCACTAATTCATCTTCGTTTAAAATGTGACATCTCAGTTAGGGTTTGGCATTAGTGTTATTAGGGATTTTTTTCGTTAGTGCATCAAAGGTGATTTCTTAGTCGAATTTTTGAGATAAATGTGACTTTACAAAAAAGAGTGATTGTTGTTTTGATCAATCATGACATACATGCGTACAATACATATTGATTCTGAAAGTCAAGAATCAACTCAAAAGTTAGAGGAATCTTTCTCATGATGATTGACCAATAAGCACAAGGTTTGGCTACAAAACTTATATGACAATTATGCACTTTTCGTGGGACTAATCTAATTACTCAAATCAAATTCGTGTAAATTAATCTCGTGTAATAGGGGTTTCAGAATTAATGTTTTGTTTTTTACGTATAACCTTATTAACATCATAATTTACTGGTTGATATTTATCACAAAAGCTAATTATATTAACGTGTGTCCTTATTTAATTCCTTGAGTCGGAATTTTAAAATAGAGGTAGGATCTTTTAAGCTTCACTTATTTCGAAATAAGTTCATTATGACAACCCAATATTATGCGTATATGTCTTCGCAATTTGCATCAATTCGGTTGAGAATAGAAAGTGAATATTGATTGATTTATATTGCTTATATACTTTAATGTCCAAACCACCACGAAAAATTAATTTTCAAATGGTATGGGACGTTTCAAATTGTTTGAGTAGCGTTGTTATTTAAGCAAATTTAACTTCAATTGGTATTACAACCAAAGCTAAAATTGGCTAGATACAGAAATTTGATGATTTTTATTTTAGGCTAGGTTAGTACTTGGGATAAGATCTGAAATAAGTGTGTTTTTAGTTTGGTAATTATGCTGTAAATTAAATGACTCTAAATTTTAGTATCATGCCTAGAAGTCTACCTCAATTTTGTTTCTAAATGCATATGAAGACATTTTTGAATTTAAGGTTCGCAATATTTTAATAGAATTTGAATAAAAGTCTTATATTGATCGAAATCAAGAACAAAATAGAAGTGAAGATTATTATAATGTGAAATAATTATGATAGTAAAGAAAACATAAAATTATTATTTTTTACAGTTAAAAATCAATAGAATAATTTGGTTCACAAATCCAGAAATCCAGTAAACAATAGAGCTCATTTTTCTTATCACTACATATAAAAATTTTATTGTAATTATTGAATAAATGTTATTAGATTAAAAGACCAAAATATATAGAATGGAATAAATAGAATGCCAACACTTGTTAAAATATAAGGTAAATGTAGGCGTTATGACAAAGTTGATGGATTTTAAATACTAGTGAAGTTCATAAAAGCTCTTGATAATTTCGTTTGATTAAATACAGGTCTTAGCTAAGAAAAATTATTGAAGGGTAAGTGGCGAGCTTAAATATGTACTAAAATTATTAAATATTATAAAAAGCAATTCGCTCGGTAGTCTTATCATTTAAAAGGAATTTATTTAATAATATTAATACTGTACATGCGTGCAATAAACCGATACATGTAGTGATATAACATGTCGCGAAACGTTTCACTCAATTATAGGGGGGACGTTTAAAGCCTGGCACCTTCCGATTTCCGATTTTTAATCAATATTATAGGTGAGGGTTAGACATAGGCTAGAAGGTTAATGGATATATAGTAAAATCACATTTATGCCATTTTTACTTAGTGAATCAAGACCAGTTTAGATAGCTATTTTTTATATTTTCGTGTTTTTTGCTTTGTCGGGTTTTTCGGAATAATGCGGGTCATATATCGGGTAATTTAGTAAGGTGCCAGGACCCCAATTATAGGATATGAAAAATTTAAATAACACTAATATGTATCCCCGAATTCAGATATTGCAAGAACTAAATTTATGATTTATTGATGCTTAGTTATTATATTTTAAGGAAAAGTTTAACTAGGTGAGCCTAGGCTTTAAAATACACCTATGACCCGAAATAGTTTTTCTTTTTCAAAGTTTGAGCTTTGAATTGGGGAAAACCGTAACCAAACCAATATTTTTAGCCTTTTAATTAGTATTTCTGAAGCTGTTCATATTATAGATATAGTTGTTAAGCGAAGCCACTGTGTCAACTAGGTCTGTGAATATAAAGAACATTTTTCAATATAAGCATTTAAATTAGATAAATTTGTTCATCTTATAAATAAATACTATTAGATTCGTTAATTTAGTTTATTATATTCACATTAATTTGGTGAGTATAAGTAACATTTATTAACCTAAACTTTATTAATCAAGTATTAAAAATAAGCTATTCAAGTTCATAAATATATACGTAAGAACTAATTTTGATTGTAATCTAAATAACAGTATCAATTGCTGAATATTTAGCCATATCTGGGATCAAAAAAAATCCGAACTTGACCAAAAGATCTGCAAATTTGACCAGAATTAAAATTAAATGATTCAGCTATTTAGATTGCAATCAAAATTAGCACTACTAACTATTTCTTCGCATTGGTTTAAGGAGTGGGTATAAAAAACATTTATCAAGTACAGTCGACCCTCATTAGTATAAACCTATTCGGATCATCTTTATATTCATGTTGATAGTGATATGAATGAGAGCTTATATTAAAGTTGATATATATAAGAGAAGTTTGGTATAAAAATCTATAAAAATTTGGTTTGTAACTTAGGTTGATATTAATGCAGGTTGATATTTATGAGGGTCAACTGTATTTGAAATATGCTATTCAAGTTCGTGAATATATACTATTTAATTTCATTTTATTCGCATTAATTAGAGAGGGAGTATAAGGTGAATATCAGGCGAATCGTCCGAACAGGGTAAAATTGCCACTCAAAATATTTCAAAATCTTTTGGCACAAGACACATAGGTGAACTTGTAGCTAAATATTCATACAAAAAAAGTGGATTTTAATGTTTTATGAGTATAATAGGGTTAATGAATTTAATTATAAAATAAAAACTTTCTAGTTTTATTACGATAGAAAATATTATTAAATTATTCAAGTGTTTAGAAAATGAATATAATTCTCCAATTAGTCAATTGCTTTAAATTTTTTCACCTTTAAATAAATAAGGCATTAATCTTTTGGAAGAGCATTGAAAATAATATTTACAAGACCCTTAAGTCCTATTGCATTTTCCTAATTCTATTTTATATATTTATGTTTAAATTTAAGCCAGAAAAAAAATAAACGCTTTTGTATTAATATTGTTGGGTTTGCTGACTTTTATACTTTTGAGGGCTTCGTTTAGGTTGTCAAGTTTGAAATAATCATGAAAAAGTAATATTTATTACGTACTAATCAATTTAATATTTTATTATAGTAAGTCAATTAATAACTAACCTATTTTTTAATCTAACATATATTGAATTAATTTTCACATATATATATTTAATTTGGTAATTCGCAGACCGCCAAATGTTTATTGTATAAGTTGTATTCTATTTTTAAATATACTTTTTCTATTTATTTTATTTTTTTCAAAAAAATAATATAGCAATAATAGAAAAAGAAATAGAAAATAAAATATACTTTTCAATCTAAAATTTAACTATAAAAAGCTCAGTTGGATTTTAAAGAAATAGGTGTGCATTTCTACCAATAAAAAATAAAAATAATCTAGATAAAAATCCTTAAAGATGAGTTGGTATATATATTTACCATATTGATATTATATAAAATAATAAATATTATAAAAGCTATGCAACTCAGTCTATTTAATCTATAAAAAGACATAATTAAAAAAATTGTTAACTGTGAAATCATTAACAAAACTGAAACATACAGGAAACTAATATTCTCTATTTATAAATTTGATGCTATGAGATAATACCCATTTTCACGCATCAAATTAGAACTTTTACATTTACAAAGTAATTTATTTCATTTGACAATTTCTTAATTACTTTGCAAAGCGAAATAGACCAATCAATATAGTTATGGTCTATTTTTGTAAATTGCGATTTATATGTAATCATTAATTGAATATCTAGCAGCCGTAGCTGAAAGAATTTTAATCCAATATCTATCGTTTTTTGAATGGTTGTGAAATAAAAGTTTTATGGCTAGTAAATATATATATGGGCTAGTTGCTAAGAAAAGGGACGAAATTGACAAAAAAAAAGATCTTCAGAAAATCAATTTTTATGTTATAAATCTTATAATAAATTATAAGAAAATGCAAACTTTAAGAGCTATACTGCAAAATTTTATTATTATAACTACTTTTATGTCTTAAGTAAAAAATGGTTATAATCTTATTCTAAATTGATTTATATAAAAAAAGTTCATTAAAAAAATTGTCAATTTCGTTCCTTTTTTCAGCATCTAGCCATATATATTTCAAGGAACTTAAATTCATTAAAATTTTTATGAAAAATATTCTTGTGTTGACATTTTAATTTACGACTATTTTAAATGTGTATAATTTATAAGCCGATTTTTAAAATTCACTTAACAGTTGAATGGATTCCAAATCCACCTACAACATTAATACATAAACAATAAGTATGGCCTCGTTTAATTCGAATTTTGATAACTAAACATATAATAAATTTTATAATTATTACGATGTTAGGATTTAATGTGTTATAGATCTTTTTATAAAAAAATAATTAATCTATATCTACTCATTTGTGTGATGGCTTTTGTATCAATTGGATCTAGGCAAGTGATATTTACGAATATTTATATAATAAACTATTCTTATCGGTTTATTAAATATATTTCTCGAGCTTTCCAGAAAAAAAACGTTTTGATAATAGATTTGGCAATGAATTAGGCAAGTTAAAAATACTCTATTTTTAAACTTGTACACAATTTTTTTTTACTTTTTTAAACGACCTTAACCTTTGTTTTTTAGTAATGAAGGAAAATTTATTGTTCAAAACTTTACTATCCGGAATTTTAGGAATAAAAAATATCGTTAATGTACTTATGTTTTATTATTAAAAATACCATTTTAATAAATTTTGTCTTGTTTTTATTATTAATTTAAAATGTAACTGCTTGGCATAGAAATCTATAATGGTAAACGAGGCTACAGGCACTGAAATGATATGTTGAAATAAGAATAAGAACACAGTACACATGTACTCATTATACATTACTGGAAATTTGTATTATTGAGAAACGGATTTTCTTGTAACTGTATCGAATCATTGACAATCACAATTCGTGTTATATTAGCTATGTACTACAAATATTTACAAATATTATGGTCAAATGATTAACGTTATATGGTATTTATAATGTCCGTTTATATCGCTTCGAAAAAAAAATTCCTTCCCTTCAAATGAATAAAAAATGATTGCAAAATTTTATGATCGGTTGTCCCTTAACTATACCCAACTTTTAGAAAATAGTGACGAATATAATGTTATTATCAATATTGGAAAAGTAGAAACACAATCTTTTAAGGCGCATTCAATTATTTTACAATATCGATGTTCATATTTATATCAAAAATTGAAAGATATATCACCTGATATAAACAACATTAAAGAAATTAATGAACCAGATATTGCTATTAATGTTTTTGCCATTATAATTAAGTAAGTTTTATATAAATTATCATTTAATTAATTTTTATTTTCTAACTTATATTAAAATATCTACTTATTATAATGTTTTTTTATTATTCAGATATATTTATGGTGGCATTGTTTCACTCAAGGAAATTGACATACTAACGATATTTGAACTTTTAACCACATCATATAATTTGAATCTTGAAGAACTATCAAAATATCTTGAAACATATTTGATTGAAAATAGTACTTTATGGATTCAACATAATTTTGCTCAAGCATATCAAACTAGTTTTCAAAATAATAACTTTAAGGAATTGCGCCAATTTTGCGCTAATATGATATTAAAAGATCCTGATGTCATGTTTGATTCGGATGACTTTACTTCTCTTAATGAAAATTCTTTCATTTCTATTTTAAAAGAAGATAAATTACCGATTGATGAAGGGAGACTTTGGGATCAAGTTATCAAATGGGGAATTGCTCAAAATCCTTCCTTATCTAAGGAATTAAATGAATGGAATGAATCTGATTTTAAGACTCTGAAAACTACTCTTCATAATTGTCTTCCTTTAGTTCGTTATTTTCAAATCCCTGGTGAAGATGTCTTAAAAAAAGTTCGTCCTTATAACCAAATCCTTGAACAAAGTTTATGGACCGATATTCAAGCTAGATTTATGGCTCCAAACCTTCCAATTGATTCTATTATCTTACCTCCTCGTGCAAAACCTATTGATAAATCTCTTCCTAAAAATGATTTTCCTTCTTCCGCTATTATTACTAAAGAACATATTGTTGAAATTGCTTCCTGGATTGATAAACGTCCTACTTTATATAGTTTGAATAATATTCCTTATACTTTTAGAATGATACTTCAAGGAACTAAAGATGGTTTTTCTTTTAAAAAATTTTGGGAGATTTGCGATAAAATATCTTTTACTGTGGTTGTTTTAAAAGTAAATGGATCTGATGAAATCTTAGGTGGATTTAACCCTGTTGAGTGGAAAAAAGTATCAGGTGAATGGAAAACAACAAATGATAGTTTTATCTTTTCTTTAAAAAATGGAAGTATGAAAAGCTCTATTCTTAGTCGAGTTAAAGATCCTGTCCGTGCAGTTTGGTGTAATAAAGATTTGGGTTTTAGTTTTGGCATTACTGATTTAGAAATGGGTAATAATTTTAATGATAAAGGATGCATATGTAAACAAGATGATTATGAAAGACCTATAAGAAGGTCCGATGATTATTTCTCCGTAGATAATTATGAAGTATTCCATGTTTGTAAAAAGATATAGTATACATTAACGACTAATTTTCATTCCTTGGAGTTTTTATTTTCCAAGTATATCATTTAGAACTAAAGCATTATATAAGTTTATATGGATTTAATTGTAATTGTTTGTCTAGGCATTAAGTAGTAATATTCAATTTGTTAATAAAAGTTTTAGCAGACAAGATTTTTTAATAATGGATTATTAAAAAAATTATTTTTATCAAATTACGCAAGTAGATTTAATAACGTAATTATTAAAAACTAATAGGGTTTCAGCGTCTTAAATTTTTATCTGGCTTTTAATAGGTGTGATTGCATGCTTTAAAATCGGGCCTACTAAATAATTGATAGCAATTAAAATTTTGATATCACTAGATACAGACTAAATCATTTTCGTCTAATTTCCTTCGTAAAGTAGAAAGTTGATCATCCAGTTATTTTTTTTCCACTTGTCACAACCTTTTTCAGCCTGTCATAGAGTCTTTTCTGCTTGGCATACATTTTTTTCTGCCTGTAGTATATTAATCACATCTATTGAATAAATTAACTTGCATCAACATCTTCTTCATACATTCATTTTCCTTATTAATTGAGGTAAAGTCAGCATTTTATGATGTGTGGTAGAACTAGTATCTGTTAATGTGATAATAAACTTGGAATTAGATAAACTAGAAGCATGGCACAGAGGCAGTAAAATTAATGTTAGCAGTAATATAGAGTTATGCAGTGCTTGTAAGAAACACTGTTTAAGTGTTTGACTGTGACATCAGAGCGAGTGGCCATGAATGGAATACCAACTTAGGATGCAGTAATGAAGTTGGTTTTTTTATTGTTTAAATTATAATTTCTTAATTTGAGAGAAACTTAATAGCATAACTTTTATTTCAAAGTTCTATAGAAAGATATTGATATCATTGTATATGGTTTTTTATTTTTCAGTTTGAAGCAGCAATCTTGCCTGTATGTCTTTTATTAAATAACATATGATTACATATTTTATATACAATAGTCTATTAATGAAAGTACAACTAGTCACACATATAACTTTAGTCATTGTCTAATTAAGGGTTCCGCTTATAGGTTACCCACTAGATGTCATACCTGAGACCCATCTCTGAGTTTCCTATTTAAACTTTCTGATTTTCAACATGTATTGCATATATATGTAATATTTTACATTTTTATTGTAGTGACATATCAGGTTAAAGTTATCTTAGTTACTATTTATATCAAAGTATTACCTCATTAGATGTTACTAAGTATTATATTCTTTTGAATTTATTCTTGATGCAAATAGTATCAAGATTACCTTTAGATTTATCCAATTGTAGTATATCTTATATTTACTAAATCAGTATTAGTATCAGAAGTATTCAAATTTAGTAAGTTCATTTCTTTCTTATAGTTTCTTTTTATGTTCATTGTATCACCTACTAGTGTACCTTCTTTCTATTTCTAATATGTTCACTATTTCTCTTATATTGAATATCAACTCTTCATATTGTAAATCTTTTTTTAAGAACTTTCTTGTACATTAATCTTCTATTCACATAGATATAGTTACATGGTTTTATATATTTTTATATCTTTTATAGATTATAGAGTTTTACCTCTAGCTAGAATTGAACTATTGGTCTTGTCTATAGAAAGAGTTGTGTCTAGATCACTAGACTATAAAATCTTATTCTTTTATTGTATATAGTTTAATTTTAAAATTTAGAATAATATATACATTTTTCTTTTAATAATTCAAAATTGATATTATAAGGTTATGTGGTATTTATAAGAATAAAAAAAGTATTAATATCATTGTAGATGTTTTAAATTTAAAATTTAGAATGATATATATATTTTTTCTTTATTAAAAATTTTTTTACAATTTTTTATTAATTGACAGTAATTTTCTAATATCTTTATAAATATTTTTTTAATATTTTCTAAAAATTGTCTTTTATAAGATAATTTTTATAAAGTTTGTAATGCTGTCTTTTTGAAATTTTAATCAAATTACAAAACTTCTAGAATTGAACATAAGAAATTCTAGGATTTCTTATAAATTATTAAAAGTTTACTTGAATTAGTAATTAAACATGTATTATTATATAATATAATATGATACATCCTATACATAATGGTAAAAAAATATATTATTATTAAAATCAATTAATAAATGATTATTAAAAATGACCTTAAAGATAATTTGCATTATAGCTAAATTATACTTCTGACTTTTTTTTCTGATTTTTAAGCAAATAATTCTAATAATCTTAATGTTTAATATTATTTTTAAATTTCTAATATTTATATTAAAATTGTTAAATGTTTACTATTAAAAAATAATATTATAAAGTAAATAATAATCAATCATCTGAATATTAATATACAACTATTTATGCTTAATTATTATAATATTAAAACTAATTATCCAACAATGTTATATATATAACATAGTCAAAAACTATTAATATACTATATAATTATAAATTAATGAAATAAAAGTCTTCCTATTTACTATTTTTCTTTAAGTATTCTAATTTGCTATAATGGATCTAATATAATGTTGTTAGCCAAAATTGTTTTGAATATATAAAAATATTTTGATATTAGGTAATTAGTTTGCCAAAATTCTAAAATAATACCAAAATTCTAAATTATATCAAAATATCTAAATAACGTTACATGGTACATGTACATAGAGAAATGTAAAACCGGTGTCATATAAGGCTTCGGGCAAACCCACGATAAGACCACCGGGCGTAGAAGGCTAAGAAACCGAAGAGACGGAAACTCACTTGGAAATCCCGAGTAAAGAGGTAGCACAAACTTTCGATGGTGCCATTGGACTGACGGAAGCCCATGAAACACCTTCATAGGAACTGTCGGATAAACCGGATGACAAAGATGTGTAGAGGAGCACATGACCAA